>JAOTQG010155296.1:0-18459 GCA_025631175.1 Iris virginica
GTCGCCCAGGGAGGATCACCTCACCTCTGGTCGCCTAGTAAAATAGAGGTCGACCCCTCCTCGAGGAATCCAGAGAGGTCGCCTAAGCCAAGGAGATAATCTCTTCATCTTGGGCCAAGTCTTTAATCTGATGACTATGACCATGCTCGCGAGGTCTCTCAGAGCTTGCTAGGTCGCCAATACTTTTTGGTACCTTCATCCCCGAAACCCGAAAAGTACAGAGGGGTTCCTCCAATTTATCCCAATTATCAAATATTTGTGAAACTTATCGCATAAACTCGAGCTTGACTTGATAATTAGTATCGATATCAGACTCTTCCCGATTCGATTTGGATACATAACAAAGTTAGGCACTTTGAGTTGTTTACGGTTAAAGTTTGGACCAAGAATTGGGGGAGGGGACGTTGAAATTGGACCAAATTATAGGGGGTGTGTTTGTTAAGTTATGACTTCCCCCAACCTTTTGCCGTTAAACCAAAGTCATTGGATTCCTACACGTGGCACTAAAATGCAGACACCCTCCTTCATACGACGAATTTTGAATTAAGTGAAGGCAAGCACGACGGCCACCAAACAATGGTCAAAATACAAAAAACACATCACGTCAACATGCCTCTCATCCACATCACAGAACTGCTGAGGATCATATAAAAGGACTTTAAGATATTAAAACGACGTAGTCCCTACCATGTGATTACACCTTCATAATTCAAACACACGAGTGGTCCCCACTAACCGTCTACCCTTTCCTTATGACCAACAACTACCACGGGCTTGCTTCTCGCCGCTCTCTCACTCGTGCCAACCTCTCCTTCCCCCCCTCTCGCACGTGCCTCAAATTTCAAATCAAAAAATATGCACTAACCCCTCCCCATTTCTTCAATTAATCGCCGTACGGTCACTAATCGTCTCGTCGCTCAGTTTTCTTTCTTTTCACTGTTACTGAGCAAAGACCTAAAAGACGATCAATCCCAACCTTTGAAGTACGTAGCTTCTGTTGGACGGTGGCTTCTTTGGTTCGAATTCAGTGCGAAATTTGATTTTAAACAATCTGATTTAGGGCTGAATCGGTTTTTACAGAGGGAGGAGATGAATGCGGTGGGAAGACAGGGGCAGAGATCCGGTGCATCGGGTGCGCATCATCAGCGCCAGTACTCCGACAACTACTTAGAGTCATCGTCCAACGGCCGATGGCTACAATCAGCTGGTCTTCAGCACCTCCAGTCTTCTTCCAACACTTCTGCTCCTCAGGTTTTTAAACTGGCGTTTTTAATTTGTATTGTGCCTAATGCGTAATGTAGATCTGATGTTTTTAGAGTATTGCATTTTTGGTTTATGATTGGGTAATTTGGTAATTTTTCGCAGGAATTTGGTTACTATGGTGGTGGGGGAGGTCAAGGTTCTAGAATGTACAGGAATTCTCAAAGGAATTTTGGTGGAGGAAGTGACTTGTTTGTTGAGCCGTTGACGCCGCCAGAGAACTCACGGCAACGGAAAAATGGTGAAGAGCAAGTCTCTCCTAGTGAATTCAGTCCTGGACTGTTAGATCTGCATTCCTTCGACACCGAGCTTATTCCCGAGGTCCTTTTCCTGCTTATTCACGAGCTTATTATTATGTTATATATATTTTTTCAATTTGGCTTATCGATTTTAGGTATACACTGTTAAACTTATAGATGCATGAGCATAAGTGCACTTTACGAACTATAATGCTATTCAACATCTATAGTTCAGAGGTTACCAGCGTTGCTTCTTATTCCTCATGTTGACTAATATTGTACTTTTACTGGCAGATACCTGTCCCCAGTATGTATGATGCTCCAATGTATCCTGCTGCGAGAGGTAGAAGCTTTGATGATTCCGACGCATATCTTGGAAATAACAAACAGACTAGCAGAGCTCGTGCTTTGCCAGATAACAGCCTTCTAAAAAGTTTTGCTCCAGAGAAGGAGAAGGCTAGCAATGTTGCAAAGATCAAAGTGGTGGTATGTTTCTTCTACTTGACTGTTTTGTCTGGAACGATCGTATCTTAAAAGGCTTTCTGTACATTGTATTCTGTCCTTGTATGATGGCATGCAATTATCCATGGTTTAAAATTGACGAGTCTAATCCACTGAAACTGCTTGGTTGTTCTCTTGTACACACCTATTGTTCTAGAATGTGCTAATCATGGTTTGGTTACAGGTGCGTAAGAGACCACTTAATAAAAAGGAGTTGGCTAAGAATGAGGAAGACATCGTAACTATAGAGAACCGGGCCAATTTCCTTACAGTTCATGAGACTAAGCTCAAGGTTTGTATCAGCATGATGAATGCAACTAATCCTGTCATTTGATCTATACATATGAAATTATGGTTAATGCCCATTTCCTTTTGCTGTACGGATCGATACCATTTTATAGTTTAGGACATCCATGAACTCTTGGCTCTCCTGGGTATTTGTTGTTTGCCTTATAATGTTTAGTAGACTGCCATAGTTGCCTGAAGCTAGAAACAAATTCACTTTGAAGTTTGGACTACATTGCATCACCATGATGACTATGGTCGCTTCTGGGCGCTTGAATTCGTATATACGATCTTAAAAGTAGCAGTACGATTGATTCTCAGAATGTAAAATCAAAGTCACCTCCCCCATTATCTTGCATTGAACATAGATTGTGCCATTAGTGATATGGTCATGTGCGAAGTGGCATGAACCATGGCTTGCTCAGAGACTATTCTTCTTCCTCTTCTTCTTCTTCTTCTTCTCTCTCCCCCCGCGCTCTCCCCCAAAATTATGAAACTCTAATCTAAATTCAAAATGCATGCACCCTAACTGCGTAGAGTCATGTGAAGAGTGTTTTAATAGTTAGGCACAACCCGGAATTTTACTATCCATATGCGGAATAAGATGGCCCAGAGCATTGTTCCATGCAGTTTACTCCGACAATAGAGCATCTAATATCTAGAAGGAGGGTGTTGCATTTGCTACTTCGATCAATATATTTCCTTGTACAATAACAACCTCATAACGTTATGTTACCTGGACTCGGTTACAAGGATCCAACGCGGGTGTGAATCTGGATATCAGATCCTCCCCATTTTTAAAATTTAACTTCAAATGTAGTGTAAAACAGTCACACATCCTCTCACACAACACACACACACACACACACACCGCGTAGTGTCGTGTCGGACACGAGTACTTTGGCATAAGTGAAGGGTCGAGCACCATGCTCATAGCTATACTAGGCTCCAGATGGGTAAGGTAGCTTTTGAACATAATAATCACCAAATCCTTTCTTTACTTGCATGAAGAAAGCTCTAAATCCCGGAAATTTGCAGGTTGACCTTACAGAATATGAGGAGAAGCATGAATTTGTTTTTGATGCAGTGCTGAATGAGGAGGTTTCAAATGACGAGGTAGGCAGTGATATAAATGAAAAGAGTTATTTGTCTTTCATGATGGTAACAGCTAAATCTGTGTTAAACCGTCTTGTTTAATTTCATTCCGTAGGTTTATCGTGAAACCGTGGAGCCTATTGTTCCAATAATCTTTCAACGCACTAAAGCAACCTGCTTTGCGTATGGACAAACAGGTACCTTCAAATTTCCATCGACCTTCGTTCCTACGTTTAAGTACTCTTTGGATTCAAACCTGTTCCTGGAGCACTTGAATTGTATTTTCAATTCTCAGTGTTATTGACTTACTGGTTTTCTATTACAAATTTAGATTTATATGCTACTCCCTGCATTCCAGGCAAAGAGTCCAATATTCCATTTTTGGATGTTCCGTGTTAAGATTCTACTTTCTAAAATTAAGCCAATTTTTTAATTGAATTTCCATGTTTACCCTTCCCCACGTACTAAACATGTGGCACTGTCATCGTTTGCCGGCATTTACACACAGCCGACGGACCTTGATGCAATCACTTCCGACGGCCGAGATGCTGGCAATTACCTTCGGCTGCCCGATAAGTTCCAATTCAAGTTTGAAGGGAATATGTGAATTAGAAAAAGAAAAACATGTAAATTCATAAAATAAATTAATCAAACAGCGATTAATATAACACAATATAGGGATTCCTTGATTTTCCCGTCTCTTTTCTCTCTTAGTCCGCCTCTCACCGGGAACCGTCTCTGTCGCCGGCGGAAAGCGGAAGGAGTACCATAATTAGAAATAAGTCACTGGAACCTCGATGGGTTATGATCAAGAGCTTCTGCTGAATAAGTGATTGCACAGAATCAATAACGATCAACTGTGTAAATGCTTGTTGTTCATGGTTGAAAGCTGCAAGCGAGTGAGATTAAAAGCCAAGACAGTGATATTCGGTTTAATAGACATTGAATAACAGAGATTTGTTCTTCGATCTTGTTTAATAGGGTTTCCAGGGGTAATTTGCAGTTCTTCTTGTAGAGAGTGAAGTGATCGTAGCGAGAAAAAGTGAGATGTTAACTTGGGGAAGCAAAGAGACATCAAATAGAGGGGGAATGGGGAAGGAGTGACGAAGGAGGTGGGTGGGACGATTGTCTTGTGTGCACTGTTTAGTTTAGGGCATTTATGGATTCTCAACCATATTCTTAAATTGTTTGACTTCTCAAATTGGACTCTTTGCTCGGAATGGAGGGAGTATTTATGAAACTTAACAAGAGTACTAAATGAAGTCTCTAGCTTTTGTTTTTCTTATGGCTTCACTTTTTAGGTTGAAAATTTAGTTTGCGTGCTTTCATTTTACTATGTGAACTCCAAAGTTTGTCAGAGTTCCACGTCAATGTATTTCCCAAATGTTTGTATGGGCTTGGTTTCAGGGGCTTGGAGGAAAAATGGTTTATTTGCTTTTATTCAATTGGATTGACAAACTTGATTATTGTCAAGCCTTGTTATTACAGCATCATTTATTCAATTGTCTTCAACATGTAGGAGTGCTAGAACTTAGATTTGTTGCCACTTTGTTGTGCAGGAAGTGGAAAAACTTTTACAATGAAACCATTACCCCTTAAAGCGTCTAGGGATATCTTGAGGCTGATGCACCATACCTACCGAAATCAAGGTTTTCATTTGTTTTTCAGCTTCTTTGAGATATACGGAGGAAAACTTTATGATCTCCTTAATGATCGGAAGTAAGTTTTCTATAACCATGCCATCCTGAATTCAAACATAGTTGTAGTAGCTTTAGGTTTTCAAGAATCTGCAAATGCTGCCTGTGCAGAAAACTTTGTATGAGAGAGGATGGCAAACAGCAAGTTTGCATTGTGGGTTTGCAAGAATATAAAGTCTCAGACGTGGAGACAATTAAGGAGCTCATTGAGAGAGGAAATGCTACGAGAAGTACTGGAACAACAGGTGCAAATGAAGAATCCTCTCGATCCCATGCCATACTTCAACTTGTCGTCAAGAGATCGGCTGATGGCAGTGAATCCAAGCCTCCTCGGGTTGTTGGCAAGCTCTCCTTCATAGATCTTGCTGGGAGCGAACGTGGAGCAGATACAACTGACAATGATAAACAGACAAGGTATATGCCCTCTCATTCGTTCTTCTTTCCAACAGTACATTGTTCATGGTCCTTAATCTTTACGATAGGTTTTCTCAAAGTCAGAATCATTTGGTTTCAAATGTTGTTTGCTAATAGGTTTATCTTTAAGGCAGATCATAAAAATTAGTCTGCATAGAGTACATGTTGCAAGCACTCCATTGTGCTAGAACCTGACTACCAGAGGATAATATATGTTGCCATTATCTGCACTCTATATCTAATGCCTTGTGGACTACGATTATGAATACACGAAGCTAATATATCTCATCTGGTACAGGTGATTTTATGCATCTTAGAGGAGATGTGAAGAAGCGTATATCCTCATTTGGAATAAAATGAGTGATGAAGTCGAAGATATCACATTATCATGCCTTTTTTTAATAATATAAATCTGAGTAGTCACTTAGCTATTAGTCTTATCTTGAGTGCCAAGTATCGGCTTGCCTTCTCTCCCTAATCATGAATTTTTCCAATTTGATTTTGCTAGGGTGTGCTCCTGCACGCTTTTGTTCATTTGGTGGGCTTACCCTGCACTTCCTATGACTTTGAGAACACCCCTTGATGGTTTTTCAATATTTCTAATTAAGGATTTCTAAACATTAAATGCAGAATGGAAGGTGCTGAGATCAACAAGAGCTTGCTTGCTTTGAAGGAATGTATAAGAGCACTCGACAATGACCAGGGGCATATTCCTTTTAGAGGCAGTAAATTAACTGAAGTCTTGAGGGATTCATTTGTTGGAGACTCTCGGACTGTTATGATTTCCTGCATTTCGCCAAATGCTGGATCATGTGAACATACCCTTAATACCTTGCGATATGCGGACAGGTAGTCATTTTCTTTTGATGGTGAAAACTATCTTTTAGATTTCTTTTCCACCTCATATTTCTTATGTAATATATATGCTCCATAACAGGGTGAAGAGCCTTTCGAAAGGAAGCAAGAAGGACATATTATCTTCTACCATAAACCTGAAAGAATCAACAGCAGTGCCCTTACCTTCTGTTGCACCACCCACATCAGCCTTTGAAGATGACATAGGTGATTCATGGCCTGAGCAAGCGGATGGAGATGATTATGATGCGTCAGAAGAGTTCTATGAGCCAGAGAAGCCAACATGGAAGAAGAATGGGAAAGTCGAGACTTACGGCTTTTCAGTTTCAGAAGACAAAACTAGGAGAACCAATGGCCAAACAAAATGGAAGGAGCCACCCAAGTCTGATTTTAGAAACTTGCAGTCGGACGATGATCTGAATGCCCTCTTAAAGGTAGGAATTATAGATGCACTGTATGATATTTCTTTACTCCATGAACTCTGTATTGACTTGCCTGTATGGCTTGTCTTGTTATCTTAGGAAGAGGAGGATCTCGTAGATGCTCATCGAAAACAAGTGGAGGATACCATGGATATTGTTAGGGAGGTATGACTGATTTGTTGTGGGAGCGATTGCATGATAAAATTTAGTTGTATGCTAATTATTTATTTATTTATTTATTGAAATGAAGCAGCATTGTAGAAGGAGTTCCTGTATGCTAATGAAATTTCAACATGTTTCTTTCATACTTGCAGGAGATGAACCTGCTGGTTGAGGCCGATCAACCTGGAAATCAGCTGGATGATTACGTCTCTAGATTGAACACAATCCTATCTCAGAAGGCTGCAGGCATCCTACACTTGCAGAACCGTTTAGCTCATTTTCAAAGGCGACTAAAGGAGCATAATGTTCTGGTGTCTTCCTCTGGAAACTAAATTTGTGCAAATAGGAATGTGATGTGTTGGCTTTGCTTGGAGAGTATTACTTCAGTAATCAGTGCATTGATTGGGTTTGACGAATGCAGCCATATAATTTCACCTAAAGCATGTAAAGCTTCCTGCTCTCAACTTCTGAAGTCGCAATACTTTGGAGAGAATGGTTGCCGGTCATCCTGAAGGTTTCTACAGTATTTTCTCGTGTTTCTGGGATTATTACAGTGACTTTGCGGCCGAGGCCTTGTCCCATAACTTAATATAGTCATCTTGCCATTGATAATTTTTTTTTTGGCCGAATTATGGAAACGTGTTGATCGACTTGTCCTTGGCATGGATTTGTAAAGCTTTCCAGCTTTTTGTAATCTTCTATAAAATGAATTTTACATTCCATGTAACTAGTTAGTTGTCAAGTTCCTTCATATGATAACTTATTTGTCATAAGTACCAACTGTTCTAAGAACACGCTGGCTGTTTATCTTCATTTTTCTCAGTCTATCTCTAACAAGGTATTGCCCGCCCATATGTAATGTAGATGCATAAGGTACGCTTAAGGGAGGTTTCGAGTTTTAGTCTCATTCCATAGAAAATCCTCGTTGGGAGATTCACTCCAATGTTAGGTGCGCGATTCGGATCAGACTGAATTAGTAAGGACATAGTTATTGATACCAGTGAGCAACCCAAAAAAAAACTTTTGGTTTAATACAAGCTAATGAATAAAAAATGACCAGAATTGAGTAAAAGGGAGGGGATTATTCAAAAGAAAGTGATCCTCCGATGGAAAGGGTAGAGTGGTTGGAATTACTCAAAAAATGTTTGCAAGCCCACATATTAAATACATAATGCACATAAATTATGTTATGTGCATTTTTTATAACTGCTATGTGTATTATGGGTACTCTTTGGTAGGAGTGCCTAGGCACTCCATATAAAAATTGGTGGAGTAGTACCAAAAAAAAAAAAAAAATCATCCAGTGCGGTCGGGAGTGAAAAACCGCATTTGTCGCTACACCCCAATCCAATGGCTGCTGTTATCAGTTATCACACATTCACAGTTATACCTCGAGACGAGAAGAATAGAGGGTATTCTTGGAATTTGCGAGCAAAGTTTGTTACAAAACCGTAGTCGACTTCTTTCCCGCCCTTTCTCTACCCTCTCTGCAAGCGTACTTCGCATTTCACCAAAACAATCTCCACACACACACAATACGCAGAGGAGAGAGAGAGAGAGAGAGAGAGAGAGAGAGAGAGACGTCTGGAACTGTTAGGGATGGATTTCAACAAGAAGATAAGTTTACTGGTGTTCCTGCTCTGTGTTTTGATCTCTTTGAAGAACCAGAAGGGCTCGCAAATTGTGAGCGGATCTTCTTCAACCGGTGGTGGCGATTCCTCTTTGCCGACTTTCACAGCTCGCTCTCCAACTTGGTTCTTCTCTCGCAAATTGGTGCAGGACAAGGTCGAACAACAACGCTCTCAAACTTCTCAACCGCTCGAATACGATTTCTACCGGGAATCCTGCCCTCAAGCTCCAGAGATTATCCGTTCGTCGATTCGACACCTTTATGATCAACAGTCTGATGTTGCACCCGCCCTGTTGAGATTAGTTTTCCATGATTGTTTCGTTGGGGTAACTCTCTGTTGTTCATTAGGATGATGCGCTCTTGTTTTGGACAGGATCACTAGATCTGTTCGATTTCTATTTTTGATCTTGTTGTTGCTTGTCAATTAATGAGATGTTAGATACGGTTCAGAATGGATTAACTGAGGTTGCAATATTGATATATTTTGTGATTTTTAGAATATGTCTTCTCTATTGTTGTGAATTTGGGGGTTTAGTCTAATTAATGAGTATCTTCTAGACATTGTTGCCAGTTAATTGATGCGAGGTTTCAGATGGTTCGTTTTTGATCTATATAGTGAAATATACTTGTTGTCTTCTCGATTGTTGGTGAATTTTGGGTTCACTTTGATGAATGTTGCTGCAGGGGTGTGATGCCTCAGTTCTTCTGGATCCAGCGGAAGGAATTGAGAGCGAGAAAGACACTATTCCCAATCAGTCCTTAAAGGGTTTTGATTTGATTGATATCGTCAAGTCTGAACTAGAACAAGTGTGTCCTGGAATCGTTTCTTGTGCTGATATTCTTGTTTTGGCTGCTAGAGAAAGTGTAATTCTGGTAATTCCTCGATTGCAACACAGTCACAAACTCCAATCTGCTCTCGTTCTTTCCTCATAAAATTTTGTGTTTCATCAAGAGATTTTATCTTTGAATTCCAGGCCGGTGGACCATTTTACCCTCTATACACTGGTAGGAGAGACAGTAATCTCTCGTTTGCATACGAAGCAACTGAGCAACTCCCGAGTCCCCAAGACAATCTGCCCAAAGCTATTGCCACATTTGCATCAAGGGGCTTCGATGAAAGAGAGACTGTCACTCTGCTAGGTACTAACTTTTCGTTAATCCCTGTAATCCGTTTCTCCATTGCTTCCTCTACTATATTAATTGCAATCTCTGGTTTACTCGCTGATAAGTTTGGGCAGTGGTTCATGGTTGTCTCAAATCTGCCTGGTATGGGATGGAATGTAGTGAGAAATTGGAAGTCCTCATTTTCAATATTTACAATTTGAATGGATTATCATCATTCCAAGATAGAATTCGTTTGCTATTCTTCTTTAGTTATCTGAAATTTTGCTTTCGTCTCCCTTTGAATGAAAGTTTGCACTCTATTGTAAGGGTTATAGCACTGCTCAAGTGTTGTATCTTTTGTTTTCGAAGTGCTTCCAGTGATCTTTTTCCCTGTTCCTTAGTTCACGGCCTTTCGCGTTGTTTTTCTCCTTCCACTTTGGTGCAAGATGTAATGGTTATAAATATACCATTGGTAAAAGACTTATCCATGGATTTTTCCATTTTCTTTTGCTTCACAGGTGCCCACAGCACTGGAACAATTCATTGCCAGTTCTTCCAGAATAGGCTCTACAATTTCGATGGGACTGATGAACCTGACCCATCAATGGATATTGAATTTCTCAACCTCCTGAGATCAAGATGCAACAGTACCCTTATCCCGTCATCACCACCAGTATCATCAATTACATTGACATCGCCATCACCATCGCCGACAACATCCATGAACAGCTCACTGTCCTCGTTAATTCAGGAGCCAGGGTTGAGGATGGATTACGAGGGACCAGGATCAGGTTTTGGCACGACGTACTACCGCAGCCTTCTCCAGGGCCGGGGAATACTCTTCGTTGACCAGCAGCTGACGTCAGGGGAAGTAACTGACACTTGGGTGAGAGCATATGCCTCGGATGTTTCACTGTTTAGACAGGATTTTGCTCTGGCGATGATGAAGCTTTCCAGTAATCATGTGTTAACCGCACCAATGGGTCAGATTAGACTTAATTGCAGAAAGCTGGTCTGAAATGTGAAGTTGAGAACTACTAGGCTGCAACCCATCTTCTTCAGTCTGCTCTAAGTGGGGTTTCCATACGATGGATTCTCAATGCATATTCTTAAGAATTTTCTAGTGCTACTTCTTGAAAGTTTTGATTTTGTTATAGTTTCCTGCTTTGTTGTTAACTTTTAGTTTTTTACACCAACTTAGAAGCACAGAGTTCCGATTATAATCGTTCCTAATTAGTTTTATAACCCAAGTGATATGTAACTAGTGGATGATTTGTGTCTTAATTTGGTCTCAAATGAAATAAAAACTGTGCAAAATACACATGTTTAGAAGTTATATTTCAGGTAATTTTGAACCTTTTGTTCGAGAATTAGATCAGTCTAGCTATGAGTATTAGATCCAAAGCAAACAAAATATCTTAAGAAAATCCCAGAAGTTTTATTAGATAAAAGGAATGAAGATCTCTAAGTACACCCAACGAATGAAAAGTCTGCAATTCACAAACTCAGAGAGGTAGTGATAGTTGAAAGCCACAACCATACAGGCTGAGATGGTGTAAAACAAAAAGAAAAAGGTAAACCAAGAAAGAGATAAGAGAAAAATTGGCACAATGAAGTAGCCATTAACAGAGGGATCTAGATCTTCAAAGGGCCAAGTCTGCGCATTGAACTATTGGCACTGACAATGGCAGATGGCTGTGGAATGAAGAACTCAGAATACATGTCCATGAAAAAGGTGTCGACAAGATCTTGGTAAACCGGGCTTTTAAGGCGAGAATAATAGTGGAGAACCTCTTCTATATCCAACACATGATCTACATCGTGCACTTCCATCATCTCCAATTCTTTCATCTTCTGTGCCAATACATGGCTGCCTCCTCCGTTGCATCTTTGCGAGCTACCTGTCTTGTGATCTTCTTTTCCTCTCTTTTCTTGTTTGTTCTTGAAAACCTTCTGGTTTGAGCTGACTTCACTCTTACCGGTCACATTCTCTTTTTCCGAAACTGTGCTCTTCTCATTTTTTGGAGTAAGCTTATTGCAGTCAGATTCCCACTGCTCGTAGAAGTCTCTATAGAAATTGTCCAACTGCTGCACTTTTGGGTTGTTGCTCCTGCTGGAGCAGAGGTTCAAGGAAGGGGCTTTGGGTAGCTTTTGATACTCTCCTAACACAAATAACTTGATGCTCAGTAGGGTTTTGTGTAACAAGTTCTTTGTTTTGTGAATGGTTCTTTTGAGCAACATTTGCCTGTTTCTTCCTTACTGCGTCTGTCTATCGGGAGGAACAGGTTAAAGCTCCAATATGTTTGGGCTCTTCTACATCTAGTTGTTTTCAATTTTCCAATGGAGAGAGAGAGAGAGAGAGAGAGATAGAGAGAGATGAACTTTCTTTTCGTTATTAAGACGAGGGCCACTGAATTTAGGGTGACACTGTCTTCAAAATTAGCTTTCCCATCCAAGCTTAAACTGAGTCCGGCTGTGAGTGTGTGTGTGTGTGGCAGATGGCCAAGTAGTAATAATCAAAACTAGAGATTAGACCAATCAGAACTTGCATTATCGAAGACTTAAAGACTGGGCATGGCAAGAAAAATCAAATCAACTCACCATAACCTGTTTGAAGCTTAAGTACAACTCAACTCATTTTATTACAAATGTACGTATTAAAATATGTATATAATTTTTAGTGTTAAAAGAATTAATCAAACCCATTTATTACCCAATTTGTTTGTTCAATTAATTAAAAGAGTTATAATAAAATTAAATTCATTATAATCGAAAGAGAATCATCTGTCTCACTTTATGTGCCACTCTATACCACTACTCACATATTAGTGGGACCCGATAATAATAGGACCTATAATGATGTGAGTAGTGATACACAGATTGACACACAAAGTGAAATAAAAACTTCCAACTCATTACAATCCGTTGTTTGCTTAATTCAACCCATTTGACCTATTTTACCGGACCTACTTAAGACTGATGGCATGCTTCTCAAGTACTAGGAGAAAATTGTTTAAAGAATCAATAAAAAGGATCATCCAATGATAATGTGGTTTCAAAATGTGGGTGTTGAATTTTATTTTTTTTTAAGTGCAGAGAGTGGCGTTGATCAAGGAAATAAAAAGAGAAAGTGGGTGAAGGAAGCTGATTGTGATTATTATTATGGCCAGTTGAACCACTAGGTAAATCGTCTTTAGCCAAAATTGACTCTATGGGACCGGCAACCAGAGGACTTTTATGAACAAAAAGCCTACATTCTAGCCATTAAAATGCCTTATCATTTTGGGGGAGAATTATAGCTATAGTTTCTCCCTTTCTTTAATTTGGGTACGGGAAGAGTTTAGCTGTATGAACCCCACTCCACCTATCCTTCATTGCATTGGTACAATTGTTGGGTGAAAATAGGGATAAGAACCAAACTGAAAGCACAGAGGGAGAGGGGGATAAGGGTCATTAATATTGTTAGAGGGAAGTCATTTTCTTCCCACTTGGTCCAATTTATGCAACCAACTTCCAAGGCTAGGGTTGCAAATGCAACTGGGGCTTCCATGATCACTCCCAGTCCAAACTGTACCAAACCACACTTTCTCCTACGCTATTTACACTCCCTAGTACTACAGAGTATGATTGTAATGGATCATCGAACAAATGCACTGTTTCAGGTTCGCATTTCCCATTCGAAACCCCCACTTTTTCACTGATATTTGATTTGTCAATTCACTAGGAATTGGCTTCAGGGATCAAGGAAATACACGACACAACTTCTAGGGGCAAGCAAAATGTATACCGGGAGGTCCAGGACAATGTACATGTACAAAATCAGTTGTATGTAAGGTGAACGACAAGTCGTCTTTCTAGTGGGATTATTTCATTGCAAGTATTGGCAAATGACAAGGGATTATGTATGATAAATTACACCTTTTCTGTTGGCAGCAAGTTAATCCGCTTGCCTACCAAGTCAGTGTTTGTTGACTTTGAAGAATTTATAAAGCAATCTATGGACCTCTCCGTAGTTAGCAGTGGTAGAAACGAGTTGACCTTTGATCCATTGTGGAAGCTTGTTAGTAGGCTGGGAAAAGACTGTTTTTGAGGAACAAGATGCATAGCGAGTGTCAACCAACAAGATTGCTGCGTAATCATTTATGTGCCTAATGGCTCTGCCTGCAACAATTTACATGCAAACATAGATAACAGAAATCAGAGGTGAATTCCATGAAAAGTTTCCAAGCACAATTAATGAATTCTAACTCACCAATTGATTGATTTACAGCCTTCATGCAAAGGTTTTCATAGTACTCTCTTCCCCTGCGCTTACAACTTCGTAAAATATCAAATCCAGCCTGAACATCTCCTGTGAAGCATTCATTATTGGTCGAAAAGTTATGGTTTCTGACTGAAGGTGTCCCTCCAAGACCCTCAATGTACTTCACCCTCTCCATCAACTCGAGATCGGACGGATTTGGATAAGGCAGCCCAATCATGACTATGCATCGACCCATCCCATCACTAAAGTTGATACCTTCTGATATTTTCCCACCAACCACAGCGAAAAGAATTGCGCCATTGGAAGGTGCTGAATCATCTGTGGAGTTCGTGCAAGATACTGCATCGATAGTTTCCTTGTAGGCTTTGAGAACGTCTTCCACATCTGTGTTTCTTCTTGGCTCCCTGAATACACGTTTCTTTTTCATAATTCTATCCAGTATGCCTGAACCCTTCCATGCATCATATACTTGTCGTTCATAATCAAAAGAAGAGAAGAACACAACCATTCCTTCTGGAGCCACTGTAACCAAGTTGCAAAGTAAAAGTCCTAGCTCCTCCACCTGTCAGTCCAGGGTCATCAGCATGCTTTAGGCAAAATAAGATCAATTATGGAGGCAGTTCAGAATGATCAAAGGATTCAGCTTTCTCATAGTTACCGATGTACTTCTTGAGCTGTAGCTAAAATCTAAAGATCGACCAGAGGGACCGCGTGAAACTGCAATCGGTAGAATGTTCTCTGAAGGGACTATATGGCCACACGAAAAGAAATGCAACTGATCGGGTGGTAACCATGGAAAGAGCCTCTCCCTTGTTTCCTCTATAGGTTGTAGAGTTCCTCCCGCCAATAGCACCGCATGTGCTTCCTTTACAATCTGCCAAAAGTTTGAGAAAGATATCAGCTACAACTCAAACATGATTCTTAACCTTCATCATGTTAATTGGAATGGTAGAATCTGATGTTTTTCTAAACCTCATGGAAGATTTTTTCTCCTGTGAGCATGACATATTTTAGATATCCTCCTCTACGTCCAGAGCAAGTTGGTCTAGTTCTAGAGATTATTATCCTTCCATCACCGTTGTTATTTGTGAGTGACAGCAAAATCCCAACCAATGCTCGAAACCCAGAGAGACTGCTCCCTTCTTCACCATAATCCCCATTTTCTACAACTGCTGAACTTGTTTGTTGGCTATTATTTTTATCTCCATACCCAGTAACCTGAAAGAAAGTGAAAGCTATAATGGGTTGCAAGGCACTAGTAAGCCTAAATAAGAAGAGAAACATGAGGCACACACCTTGTGAATAATATTGCTTCCTTTAATATACTCTAGCAATTTAACCAAGTTTATGTTGTCAATGTTTAGGGAAAATAAGAACTCATTGATGGTCAAAGAACAATCTGAAGAACTTTTTGCTCCAGAAATTTCCTCAGGATACAAGAAATCAACATCAGGTGCACAGCTCTCACTGCATAGAGGCTGTAGAAAAGCTCGCGTGAGAACCATCAAGGTTTGAATATATCTTCGATTGCCTGGACCTAAGAGGTTGCGAAATCGCTGAAAGTACCCCTCTAAATTGGAATGTACACGTTCCAACTGAAACATAATGCAAATCAACAGTTTAATCAACATGGCATCCACTGACAATTAGCGATCAAGAAACCATGTTATCACTGCATAAGATAGACATGTTTTTTTAATTATTTTTTATACCTGGGACAATGTAATTTTCGAGTCATACATGCTGATGAGAGAATCAGCTAGGTTGTGAGCCTCATCTATGATTACAATATTATTTTTCAAGTCTAAACCAAGGGATTCACGCGATGACTTTGAAAGAAGTGACTGATAGGGAAGTATCACAAGATCAGCTGCAGGGACCATGCTCCGGGAGCCATAATAAGGACAAGTTCCTAACCTTTCACCAAGCTGAACAAGGTCTTCGATATCTAAAGGGCCCTGCTGAGACATCTCATTCCTAAACTGCTTCTGTAGTTTATGTTTGTTAAGCATTGGGCATCCGCAAGAAGCCGTAGTCCGACGCGCTCTTCCACCAGCGCCCAAGTTCTGCAAATAAACATCGCTGCTTTAGGAGGAGAGCACCATGTCTCAGAGATTACACAATGTCCATAAATTACTAAACTTAAATGAGGCAAGACTACATTGAAATGGAAATTCCAGGCCTTTAAGCCAGCCTTGCGGATGCAGATTCAAGTTTCACATTATTAGCACAAGATTCCATGGAGATGGCAGGTGAGGTTGAAAATTCCACTGTAACTGTGTTCTATTAGAATTTTCATTTTTGCATATATGCTACAAGAAACACCACATTTTGTATTCAATCTTACATCTTAGTCCAATGCAAATGAGACATGCTTAGTAGTGCCTATAGGCACACCGGAGTCACATAGCCTTTTGTAAGATGATATCAGTTGATACCAGTATTTTTTTTTGTTCTTCACTTTTCAGATGACTTCATGTCACTTCAATCATGAAAACTCTTTATTTCATGCTTTGTTTTTTCAGGCTATGAATAAGAGCATTATGATGAAAAGATACAATATGAAACTAAAGAAAAGAAAACATCATAAATATCTGCATAAATATATCAAATAAGTTTATAAGTAAAAGCAAAGATAGTGTTACCTTCATTTTAGAAACTTCGTTTTTCTTTTTCTTTTGAAGCTCTAAACATTGCTCATTAATGCGAGTGGAGTTCCCAAGCTTCAATACATCTGAAAGATGAATTTGACAATTTTCAACCAGACATCGCACACTGAAGTTACTGAAAAGATGCATAACAGATGAGTAGTCTGTAACATTATGTAGAAAACAAAATGTCCGAAACATACCATCATTTATACAGAAGTTCTTCCGAGACCCCAAGCACACAACCTTCAGTTGACTGATAAATACAGTCTTCCTCAATTCCTTCACAAACTGTGATAGCTGCGAATGAGTTCGACTGCAAAAATAAATCTTAAGATTCACCTCTTCCTCTTCATCACTACACCCGTCTTCCTCCCCTTCGTCATCTTCACTCGACAAACTAGCAGAAACCCCGCCAGCCTTCCTCTTTGGTTGTCCACCCCCTTCTTCTTCGCTCTCGTACATATCAACCAAAAACTCTTTATCGTCATCCACCTTCTCCGCATCAGATTTTGTGGTCAAATTCTTCTTCTTCTCAATGTCATAACTATCTTCCTCAACTCCATTATGACTCCACAAGTCTTTAAAGCTCTCCTGGATTCGATTCTTATCACTTTTCTTGGACCTAAACCCCAATTTTTTCTTTTGCTTAATCTTCTTCTCGGGTGTTTGGCAGCCCTTGTCAGCAACAAAATCCCTCATCCAGTCAGGTTCATTGTCTGATCCGGTTTGATCTTCTGAAGTTCTATGATGATTTGTATCGACTACCACCGATGAGTGCTCGCTTTGCTTTCGGTTAACAAGCCATTGCAGGGCACTGCAGATAATACTTAGGGTTTTACCAGTTCCTGTAGCACCAAACCCAGATGATTAAATTAAACAGTAGTAGCAGTTTGATTAGAGAGTTGCAGAGAGAAAAAAGAGGGAAAAGAATTACCTGTAGGGCTTTCGAGCATGGCAATGCCTCCTTTTTCGAGGGATTCATAGAGGAATTTCATGAAATCAATCTGAATCGAATAAGGTTTGTAAGGGAACGCCGGGAATTTCAGATCACTTTCTTCCACTTCTCCTCTTCCCTTCATTTCTTGTTTCATCTTCATTCGCCAGCGATATTCAATCTTAGTTTCTTTGCTTGCCCAATCTTTCTCCTCTCTTTTCGCGCGGAATTTCTTTTCATCACAATCGCTAGCCTTTTCCCGCGCTTTATACTACTACAAACCACAGGGCTCCAAATTAGTGGACTTTGGGAGACCCAAAGCTGCCGGGTTGAAGGTTGAAAGCCCAATGGACTTTTTCCTACCTGTTCTAAATTTGATTATATTTTAATAATTTAATGTACTTTAAAAACAAAATATTTCGAATTTAGTAATTAAGATAATAATCAGCAGTAATATGATACGTAGGTAATTAATTACGGATGATGTAGCGAAATTTGATAATTATTATTTCATTGGTTCCAAAATAAGTGTTGTGTATTGACCTTTAAGAGTCAGTTTGTTATTTAATATACTTATATTAGGTATATATTCTGATTCTCATATTCGTAGACATATATAATTAAAGTATTACAAAATACGTATTACATGACATTTGATGTGATGATTAAGTTTCATCTCATTTTAGGTTCTAATATTTTCTTGGAGTTTTGAAACAGGTCCCCAGATCTCAAAAGTTTTAAAATGGGCTCTAATGTTACATTTTTGTTTCAAAATAGGGTTTTTTTGACGAATTCGTTAGAAACTTAACGAATTTCAACTCACGTGCAAAACACGTGAATTTTATAAGGATCTGGTTATAATTTTGCCCTCATAGAAAGTTAAGGGTCTAAATTAAAACTTTTATAAAATAAACAAAAAAAACCATAAAAATACCCAACCATAATC
>JAOTQG010155407.1:0-18458 GCA_025631175.1 Iris virginica
TTTAAATAATTAATTTTTATTTTTAAGTTATAATCATTATAAATTTGAATGAAAGTAATATACTTTGATATTACACTCGTCAAGATAGAATAGGAGGAGAGTTTCTCTCTCTCTCTCCATATTTTGTCTCCCTATAATTGAAGCCCAGCACTTCTTCTGCTGCACAAAAATTATGTCGGGACACGCCACATGGAAAACTCATTGCTGATGTGGAAGAATATTAGTCGAATATTCTTGAAACTTTGGTCGTAGAGTCACCGTTGTAGGTGCTCGGAAGTGCAAACACTCATCCAATCATCCGAACATTAAAAAAGAAAATGAAAAGATTAATGTCTCTGTTACTACAAAATCGAAAACAAAGCCTGGGATCGGATGATTGATTTTCATGAAAGTCAAAAAACTAAAGGCTTGGATTACATATCGTTTTCTGAATTTTGATATCTTCACAATCAATTTTTTTTTTACCATTTTCTCTTTTATCACTCTCGTATCTTTTAACTTTAATCATTATAATTTTGTATTGCTTAAAATCACATAAATGAACTAAGCCTAACAATATATATTACTTTTAAAAGTCAAGCCATATCGTTCCGTCTCTTTCTCTTTTTCTCTTATAATTCTCTCTCTATATATTTATAATTTATTTAAATTTAATTTAATTTAAATTTAATTTAATTTTTGATTCATTGTCCCCATACACGAGCATTTTCTAGTTATTAATATATACGAGGGATATACTGCTGTAGTAATCCCTTTAATTTATTAATAAATATAATAAAATAAACTTTGTCGAATATTAGAAGCAATATTTATTAACTTACTTCATTATAAATAAAATAATAAAGTTTCATGTATTTATAAGTAGTTGTTGAAATAAAAATTTAAAAATTATGCGAAACACAAAAATTAAACAATTTTATATTTTGTCGAATATTAGATATTTGTTAGATCTTAGTCAGTAAATATAAAATAAGACTGACGATGTTGGGAAAGAAAGATAATTGGCGACTATTACAATAGTTTCTTTACTTCTCTCTCTCTTTTTTTTAATTTAATGATTAACTTTACTTAATTAAATATGATCAAATGTGTGGTTCAAATCAGATATCCCTTAAAATATCCATTTCGTCCTTAGATTGTTTCTTCCATTTTCTACAGAGACCCATTTCCCGTCCTTTCGTTAAGAACTTGACGAATAATCAGCTAGTTGTATGTAACACGTTTACAACCATGGGCCCCAATTGCAGTTTTTGATATAGTGGACCCCCAATTGCAACTCGATGTAAAGTTTGGGGGTACCGAAATGCAATTCGTCTAACAATTAATCCCCTGTTCTCTGCTTTCCCGCGTTATTTTTTTCATTTTCCCCAATTTTCTCATTTCTCCCCAAATTCACACACACTCACACACACAGAGCAGACTTATTAGAGAGATTGATTGGAGTTACTAAAAGCTCTCGAGGAAGAAGATGATGACGAAGACGTTCAAGGGGGCGAACGTGTTCATGTCGCGCAATTTGGTGCCGCCGGAGATGTTCGATGCCCTACACGACGCTCTCAAGCAAAACGCCGCCGACATCTTCCTCTGCTGCAATCCTTCTCGCAACGGCCCCAACGATTACCACCTCATCTCCTCTCCCGATCACGTAAATTTCTCCACTTCACCTTCAATTTGCTGTTTTTCGATTTTGACCCCCCCCTTTTTTTTTCTTCTTCCGATTTCTTATTCTATCCATATTCTCAATTTCATTTTTCCAGGAAAAATTCAAGGATTTACGCGAAAAGGGGTGTAATTTGCTCGGTATGGTATTTATGAGCTTATTCTCTCATGTTCCCTTTTTATTCCTTTCTCCTTGGTTTATGTACTCCCTCGTCTATGCTCGAAGTCCTTTTCTATATTTAAAAAGTTAAAATGTGGCCATTTGACCTACATTTGTTTGTTTTTAGCTAATGAAATTTCAAGAACCGAAACTACGTTGAAAATGCTATGAATTATACTCCCTCACTATAAAAATAAGTGATGTTTTAACCTTATGCACAAAGATGAAGTAGAAGAATATCTTGGCTAACTTACCCCTATTAAGTAGTTTCTTTAATTGGACGAATACATGAGTATAATTAATGATAGATAGTTAATTGGGAGAAAATAAGAGCAAATTAGGACAGTTGTGGTAAGTTACCTTTGAAAACCAAAATGACACTTTATTTTGGAACACTCGTTTTGTTGTTGTTGATAAAACGCACTTAGTTTGAAATGGAGGGAGTATGTAAGGATATGCTCATTGTCAAATTTTAATGATGTTGACTAAAGATAAGTCAAACAAGGGCTCTTTGCATGTAGGTAAGGGCGTAGAAATTGAGGTTCTGACTATTCTAACCATCTTTCGTGTAAACTTGGATACCCATCAATATAAATAAATATTGTGGGTCCCATACAACCTAAGCATCATGAGGCACCTAGCACAAGCTAGTAATACAACAATACGAACATTCCTTTATCATCAACATTAGGTTCTTGGCCAAGCTTGTAGTTGCGCATACTTGGTGTTAATCATTTTACATCATAAATACACTCAACTCTAATTCTTGTTTTGTAAGTTCAAACACGAGGTTCTTTCAAGCAATTTTGGGGTCCTAATTACTGACAATATACAATCAAACACATGGCGATGGAATCCACAAACATTATGAGTGAGATGGATTGCTGAGGCTGGTACGTGGACTTATGGCTTTAAGATTTGATACCATCATAAGGTGATACCATATATATATATATATATATAGTATATTCTTTCATGGGTTATTTATCTTAACATGGGATGCACACTATAGGAAATCCAAAGTAATCTATTTTAGAAGTGTAATGAAGGTTGCCAAAATGCCTTGCACTTCCCAAGTTTGGAAACATGATCCATTAGATCATAATACTCTTAGAATATAAGTTGGTCAAACTGATGGTGACTTTTGCACAGGGAATTTTTTGAAGTAAGCCTCGAGAGGTGGCAAAGTATAGAGATGGGGTTTCACAAAGTGTGAGATCTGAGGTTCAATATATTCTCATTCCCCCATTAGATCCCAAAAAGAAAAAAAAAGAAAGGAAAAACCAAAAGCATTTGAAGTACACCTTCTCACTGTATTTCTTGTTTATAGCATCTGCTTGTGTTCGTCATGTGTAGTAGACAATGGAAGTAACTGATGAACATGTTCTCAGCTGTATGAAGTAAATCAAAGCCATTGTTTTTCACGATTCCCATTTCCCCTTAGAATGTAATCATTGTTGTGGTATTTCCTATAATCACTTAGCAAGGGGTTGTTAATTAGTTGAAATCTGATGTGTTTGTCTTATATCTTCCAAGGTCCTCGATGCGTACTTTCCTGCGCAAAAGAATGCAGAGTGCTGCCTAAACAAGGATTCACCTGTTGCCTTGCTATGGATGGAGTCAAAGTGCTGGCTTCTGGGTTCGAGATAGATGAAAAGGTACTGCTTCAGTTGTGCATCTCTGCCGGCTACTTGTTTGTACATATGGCATAAATACTTACCTCTTTTGTAAGAGTTGTTGAGTTTTCTTTTGTAAGTGCAGGCAAGACTTCTCTCTTTTGCAAGTTCCCATGCCACTAAGTCATGTAATGTGACTTTCCTGCTTGGATCATTGGCAAAATATTGAGAAAACTCTTTCAAGTGTATCCTGTTAGTGTCGTTGTGTGTTACATGAGGGCGTAACATGTCTTGACACGGGACTTTGATCGGAGAAGAGAGTAACTTTTTTCTTACAACCCCCTATTTTGATAGAGACGTAAGAACTGTGTAGAGAAGGTTTACTTAAGAAGGAAACAGAAACTTCTTTAGAAACTAACTAAAATTCTGGAAATATTCTTCTTATTGAATGAAACAAGTGATATTCAAATACGACTCTTCTAACTAAAGCTCCTACAAAATAGAGCCATTATCTAAAAGTGGGCATTTGAAATACCCACGACTCTTGACCACTTATTCCTAAATACTCTAACAATTAAACCACCTAAGACTTATTCAACTAACCACCCACAGACTAAGCAAAGTAAATTGAAAAAAACTATTCTCGGTACGTGCACAGTAACTTTACATGGCTAGCTAACTTGGAACATAACATAGTGTCATTAATGTATCAACTTTCTGATTACCTTGCTGAGAGCTCCGGTTATGAAAACTAGAGGCATTTCTTTACTTATCCCCTGCTGCTGGTTCCTTGTTCTGCCAGGTGAATCACTTTCTCTCTGAATGTATCTTCTTTGAATCGAAAATGAAGCTTTAGCCTCAATGCTAGTTATCTTTTCTTCAGCCTAAATGAGAATTGGCTCTTAATGTTGTTTGAACAAATTATATACGATGAATCGTATGCTTCCCGCCATGCTCGGAAAGCCGTGCATTCCAAATAATGTACATATTCTAAAAAATAATACTACACGTAGATTTTTGCCAACTTATTGAAGTAAATATTCTCTCATCTATTCAATCAAGTCGTCTATGTAATTTGCAGCAGTTTCATTTCATCTCATATTATAGCCAATAGGCATATTTGACCCATGATGTATGTTCTTGTTCTATTTGTGTGGTAAGTGATCCCCTTACTCGATAATTCTTCACTTTGTTTTCCCATATTCTTTTGAGCTTTATATTTGATGTCAATGCTGATGAATCTCGAGATTGTGTTGTGGCATTGTTAATTTTGAATTTGGAAAAGGAGATAGCCTTCATTTGTAATTTTTTTTTTCAATAGATGCTTTTTTCCTGAAGTGGACCTTTCTCTGTCCTTATTTCCTTCTGTTCAATGTATATAAAGCATGCATGGCTTCTGAATTGAGTCGTAAAAATTGCTATGTTTGAGTAAACTGACCAGTGATTTTACTCACATGAGTACTCTAAAAGAATTCTGTTGTTAAGGAGCCCAATATGCAATCTTCTTGCAAGATACTACCTCCGTTTCAATATATACAATTTTAAAGGGTTCTGCCCACATATTAAGGCATCATTATATCAAGAAGTATTTGATTATAAGTACCCAAATTACCCGCGACTCTTAACATTATTAATTTTTCTCACTAATATTTATAACAATAAATAGGGGCTTATTTAATAGGGTCAAAAGTGGAACAAATGTATCTTGAAAACAGTAAAAGATCTTTTATTTTGAAAAAAACTAACTTTAAAATCCTATATTTTGAAATGAGGTAGTAGAAGTTTCTCTCTTTCTGCTTTCCTAGAAGCCCTTTGATGATTCTTTTTGTTTAATGCCTTGCAGGCTGATATTGAAAAGTTGGTGACAGCAATGGGAGGTGTGTTGCATACCAGAGCATCGTTGGATGCAAGCTTTGTGATCGTGAAGACTGTTTTGGCTCCCAAGTACAAGGTTTTCATTTTCTTTCTATTGATAACTGTCTATAAATGCTTCTCTCTATCTCTTTCAATCTCTCTTGTTTGCTTAATATATTTGGCTCAGTTTGTTGGCTATGCATAAGGAATGATCTCTTAAGGTTCAAATTTTCACACTAATATTTATTGCTGATGTCTTATATTGTTTGGTTGCATTTCCTTTCACTGGATAGCTATCTATTTTTGTTTTGGAGTATTGAATTGGATGCGCAGTCAGTACAACACATGCTTATGGAGTTGTCTCTTGCATACACCGTGCAGGATTTATGAATATGGATGTCTGCTTCATCATAATCCACCCAATTGGTCTACTATCTGCTGATGTTTGGACGCTAGAGTACTGCTTAAATGCTCATTTTATTTGGGGTACTGTTCGTTTAGGATAGGAATGAATACATTATACATCAATTAGTGTCGGAAGCATATAGAAACAGAATAGATTTCAGCAAATAGAAGAGGGAAAAATTGATAAGAAGGAAAAGGAACACTTACCCTCACGAGGAGCCATGCCTGCAGGCAACTAATTAAAAGCCTAACTCTAATATTATTAACCAACTCATAATAAGTTTGAGGCATTGCAACCTTTTTATAGGCTTAACTATTCTACTAATAATACTAGGATTAGGAAAGAATTAAATTTATACAAATAGGACTAGGAAAACAGTTAGTTAATAAGACTTTCGTAATCAATAAAGGAACTAGATTAGGAAATAATTACTAACCCTAGCCTACCAAGGATAATTATTAACAGACCAAAAGGCCTTGTTTGATGGTGCACAATTGGGCCTTGGCTTGGGCTTCTTGATGCACATGAAGCTACTTTTCCTGCATTATCAATGCTGCTGTCTAATGTCAAAAATATTTCTTACCACCAAAAAATCGAGGTAATTTTTTAGTTTATTGGTGAAATTTTGATATGTGAGTATATCTGAATGACCAACTCAGGATAGTTTATTAACATGACAGGGTGAATATATTTACTGCTACGTAAGGGGAAAGAATGGGTAAACATGTTGAATTGTTTCTGCTATAACTGATAAAGCATTTTCTCTTCGTCTTTATAGCAAGAAGTTGAATACAAAAAACAAAAGAGACAAAAATGGCGAGAAGAATATATGAGAAAGATGAAGCATAGTTCATAGGAATAAAAAGGAACACAAAGATTAAAAAAAAGGCAAAAAGTAAGACTAAGAATTCTGGGGAGTTACCAGCAGGCTTATGCAAAACGAAGATGTAAATGGCGCAGGAAGTACTGCATTAGTGCATACTGAGGATTTTCTTTTTAATTATTATGAATATTACAAAACCAACAATGTTTATGAAACTTCAAAATTTTCTTAATGGTCCTTGGTGAGTTACCAGCTTGAGAAAGAACTCAAGAATGTATGTCTCGTGGCTTAACACCACTATCAAGTTTACATCATGGGCACATCATTTAATGAAACAGGATTGCAGATAAAAGCTCAGGGCGTTAGAGAGAGGGCCCAACCATCTGAGGTTGGAGGGCAACTTATACCTGAAGCTCCAAAAAGCCCTAGCTTAAGGCAGCTTTTTAACGCTTAACCCAGGCAAAGGTAAAAGTCGCAGCTTGCCATGCATGGCATTGCCTTTGGTGCCATCACTGTGCTCGTGCTTTCGATGACCATGAAGATTAAAAAGTAATAGGAAAGATATGGCACTTAAATCTAAAGGAGGATGATTGTGTTAGGTAGCCCGACTGCCTCTGTAGAACTTTGTCAGATCTCTTATGAACATGAATCCCCACCGGAAAAGGATTCATGTAGCCTATCCCAAGTGATTGGGACTATGGTTAGTCGAGTTGCGTTAAGTTATAGTTGGAAGTGGAACTTATCACCAATTTGAAATGAGTGGAGTGGCTTCAGAATCTTATATTATAAGTTGGAAGACTATTAATTGCCTGATGTGGGGATTATTTTCTCATTATTTGAATATATCATCCTGTCATATGGTCTTGAAAATGCATTTACTGACCATTTCAACACTTGTTTGTCCTCATCCAACTAGTTTCCGAAATCCGAATGCTGTCTTTTCATGTGTCTGGATTATCTGTGTTCTGCATCTATCCATGTTGTTTTGTGTTCCAAGCAACTTATGAAACATTTTATGTACATCTTTTTGCAGTGGGCTTTAAACATTCTGAAGAAACCGATTGTCACTTTGAGTTGGCTACATCAATGTTGGAAAGAGCATCGTGTTGTTCCTCAGGAGCCATACAGGATTCCTCCATTCTCTGGATTGATAATTTGTGTAACCAAAATTCCTGCAGGTTGACATGCTTGACATTAAGTTTATCTTTGAAAGCAATATCCGTTTTCTATTACTGCTGCTTATTTGACCCCTCATGTAGGATAATGTGCTTGTTTCCCGCAGCTGAGCGAAAGGAAATGGAAAAGCTAATCGGTCAAAACGGTGGCATATACTCTGCGGAACTTACCAAAAAGTGCACACATTTAGTTTGTGATATATCCTTAATGTACTATCCTGAAGAAGTGGGTTGATTTAAAGCTTTTCTGTTTGTTTCTCAATTTTACCTTGCAGAAGGTTGCATCTGCTACGTAAAAGGTTTATCCCAAAAGTTTGATGATGGTTGTGAAAGTTTGTCTTTTGCTGATCTGAAGTCATATTGCTCATTTTGTCATGGCTGCTTAGTTTCCGCAAGCAGTACTTCTTCAGGTGGAAAATGTCAAATGTATCCTGGTTGTGTCTTTTAATGTACAACTTTACGAGGATTCAAGGGTAATTGGATTCTGAGTCATGAAAATAATTTCAGAAACGTAAAATACATTGTTGTATGTGGGTGGTGGCTTGTAGATGATATTCTTCTCCACCAAAAGTCTTTCTTGGATATACTAAAAATCTAATTCATCGATATGAAAAGAAAGAGTAATCCCCTTAGAAGTTCTTCGCATTTTGAAGTATTGACTGAATGACTGTAATTCTGCATTACAGCCATTTCCCCTGTATGCTGCAAGCGGAGTATCCACATAATTCTTTCCTGTCCTTTTCCTGAAGTTTCTGGTTTCTTTAAACCTTTTGTTTAACCAGTCATCAGTTTCCAATTAATATTAGGCAGCAGCTGGGACTTTGCATGAGTTTCTGCTTTACCACTTATTTTGGAATATGTTTACTAGGGTATGTCTCATTTTGTTCCCTACTTGGTCACAAAATGAGGTCTTTTAGGAGTTATTGCATTGATCATTTATTTGCTTTCTATTTTATGAAACACGCGGAAACATTCACATATATGTAGGATATATATTATGACTTTGTTGCAAAGAGTATTGGCTTATTAAATTAAGAATGCTCTGGTCCTTTTAGTTTCAAATATAGAAATTGTCTCCTTGACTCTCAGTACACTCCTGAAGGTGACAAATACAAGGTCGCTAAAAAATGGGGCCACATTCTTATTGTTACTAGGAAATGGTTTGATCAATCTGTTGCAAGAAGAGGTAATGTCCAAATGATATTTCTATGTGGAATATTGAAAATCATTAACTTTTTGTTGGAAACCAGTTCGTCAAGTTATGCTTCTGATCTTAAGTTCTCTTCTGGAATAATAGCATGTCTCAATGAGGAGTCTTATCCTGTTCAGAGGAGTTCTGTGTCTTCTGTGAAAACTTCCTTGACGGTGCAGCGTAGCCAAGGCAAGGTTGATGGAAGTTTGCAGTGTCACCCATCTTTTGGTGCGACAAATGTAAATGTCCGAGCTGCTTCATGTAATGGACCGGTGGATCCAGACCTAGAAGCAACTCTCTCACAGAATATGTCTTCTACTTTCTCTGATGATCGCCACTTTATCAGTGAGGAAACTGGAGCAACTGTAATGGAGCCTAAAACTGATGTCATTATTGATGGTTGTGTTGCCGACGATTCTCAAACCGAGGACAATGATTTATACCTGTCAGATTGTAGAATCCTGTTCGTTGGTTTTGATGCTTGTGAAATGCGTAAACTAGTCAGCATGGTTCGCAGAGGGGGTGGTTCCCGTTATATGTCGTTGAATGAGAAATTAACACACATAGTCATTGGAGCTCCTTCAGAGATGTAAGATATGAATTTACGGAAAATTTGGTGGGTTTGACATATTACGTTTTTCACGCATGATTATGCTCAAAACATATGTTTACTTACATATAAGATTCACATAATGATTCTCATTCTAGATGCTTTCAAGTTTTTCGTAGGAAATGAAACTTTGCCTACTTAACTGATGCTGAGGCATCTGGAATTGGCAAAAGTCGAGAACTAGTTAAATACGCCTTTTCCATTTGTTCACTGCTGGTGCTAATATATGAAAGCATATGGCCTGTCCGCTTCTTTGTTCGATACCTGACAAGTATTTCTATCTCGAAATACAAAATTAGAGTAGGTCACTGCAAGGGGATGGTGTACCCTATTTGTTGACATAGTTCTTTGTCTGTTGTACACGTTCAGTGCTGCAAACTATAATATTTGTTAAATTTCCTCAAACCTTTTCATATGCTAACACTGCCTTCTGCTGTTTATATCATTAACTACCACCAGGCTTTCTAACTTTCTAAATGTTATGCAGCGAAAAGAAGGAAGTAAGAGGTCTTTCGGCTATGGGTATTATCTATGTTGTTAGAACAGTATGGCTTGAAGATTGTGATCGTGAAAAGAAAGAAGTTCCTGTACTACGGAGGCACATGGCTTACGATTTGTTACTTCCAAATGGTCTGATAAACATTTTCTTGAAATCTATTGAATCTTCAAGTCTGTTACTTTTAATGATTCTGATAGCCTGTATCTTTTATCACCTGGCTGCAGGATGTATAGCAGAGTTGCTAGTAATATATATATATATATATATATTTCTTGTTCATTAACTGCATTTCCTAATTCGTAGATCCCATGTCCTCATACAAGGGAGCTGTTGCGAGCATGCCTGATCTGAAGCAAACGAAATCCTCATCTGTCCAGCATGTCTTGTCTGATGACATGTCCCAGAGAAGCACAAATTCAATATCTGCATTGTCATCAGAGAAGAGCAAAGAATCGGAACTTACCATCAAGACAAATAAGTCTCAGGAAAATTTGGATGATACTATCCAAAGCCAAGTTTCTACTCATAGTCGCGATAAAGGTCGAAGGAAGATGCAGCCTGGTTATGGCGATGATACTTTGGACAACAGAAAACCATCAAGTATATTTAAAGGGAGAATATTTTGCTTTTCGAGTTCCTTTCCTGATCATCGGGTAAGCTGTTCTTTTGTTTTAGCTAAATGGATTAGATTGAGATGGATAACTTATTTACCCTTGTTCTTACTTTTCTTTTTTCGTGAATGGTAAATCTCTGTGATTTTTTCCCTCTTCATTGCTCCAGAAGTCAAACATGTAGCTCCCGTATTTTGGTCATTAGTTGCAACATTGATGGAGATAGGCAACATAGAGAAAAAGCTTAACGCTTTTAGGATGTTAAAACTGGAGAATAATCACGTAAGTATAAGTATTGACATTTCTGATTTCACACAGAAAGTAAGGATAATTGGACGGATCACTCATACCTAAAAATAGAAAGCATAATGCTGATGGCAAATTGAATAATGCACTTTCTTCTTGGTTCAGGACTAAATAATCAATCCACCTCCACAAATGTTCTATTTTTTCCCCCCGCCATGAAATTTTCATCCAACCACCTGACATAAAATCTGACGTGGAAAATCAAAAGGAAAGTATCATCCACTTCATGAAAGTGAAGTCCTATAACAAAGAACATTAAAAAAGGGGGAAATTAAGAATAATCAATCTTCTGCAGATTGCAGACTTAACTACTGAAAATCAGCATCACCTGTTTTTCCCCACCCTCATTTATTTTCTTTAATTAACAAAAGATCAAAGCGGGTATCAATGTATTATATACCCAGATAAGAAACATGAGTATTCAACCCACCAGGGAAAAAAATAATAATGTATTTTAATTTCTAACTAAAGGCATCTTCTGTGCAACTTTCAACAATTTACCAATCAAAAAAAGGAAAAACCGAACGTTTCTTCCTTAGCTTCCAAAGTACCTGTACTGGCTTCATGAGGCATATAATAGAGCTGCAAAATACAGTCCTTGCAGGTCAGTCAAAGGGCTTCAATTATTTGACTGTGTCAAACATAGTCATATAAAGCTCCACGGATATTCTCCCTTTATTGTTCTTCAGTTTTTCACTCTGTAGATCCTCAGTCCGACCAATTTCATTCAAATGGTTTGGTCACAATGACTATTTGTGCCTTCATCCATTCACCAAGTACTATCCTACTAAGCCACTCCTAGACAAGATCAACCACCGCGACACCACCACCGTCTATGCCTTCTATGATGCTTCAATCTGGAGAACATAGACAGAACAAGCCCCAACCATATCTTGATGCCAAAAGCCCCTGGAGACCTGGACTGCATATTTGAAGTTCCTTGCACAGCAGTCTTGCTGTGACAGCAATTCTTGTATCTTTTATGATGAGACTTGATCTGTTGGGTGGTGGTTTGATGTTGAAGCTGGCTTCTGGTAGAAGATGAACTGATTTTGAAGAGTCAACAAAATTTTTGCTTATGTACTACTTTACTCGTCATTTGGCAGTTCACCCCCAACCAACAAAGTGGCAGTTTTTTACGTTTCCAAGTGACCAGTATTTTTTACTCAATTGGACTGATCACCGGCGATTTATGTGATTGGACAAATTGATGGCAATATGTATATCTGAGTTATCTCCTAATGAAATCAATATGTTGGTATTTCCCACCAAACTATTAAACTACATTTGCTTGTTCTGTAAACCTAAGAAAATGTGTTTTTACTGTCTTCATTTAAAAAAAAAAGATTATGTAGGTTTACTTTCCACTCTAATATCAAGCCTTCTGTGGTGGCAATTAGCAAAATGACACCAGAGATAACACTTTTGGTTGTTAGTTATTCTATGCAGTAACTGATGCAAAGTACACAGCTTTCCTAATCTAGAATATTTAATATTGACTGTCCACGGGGAAGAGCTGGTGTATGTATTAACGTGGGTTTGGCTAACGTAACATCGTAATAAAGCTGTGGTCTTGGGAGGCTTGTGGAAAATATCGCTTAATCATCTGCTGAAGCCCCTGTTTCATCATTGAGATCGTTCTGTCTGCTCTCATTGTGCGAGCTTGGCTGCACATGAGGTTTAGTGTGAGAACTTGTCCACTTTTACAAAGCGAAGTCTCTCTTGCTGGCAAGTATGTTCATGTGTTTTCCACCAACCACTGTTTAGCTTCAGACGGGATCCTCTCAACTAAGCCTTTGTCCTATTTATCGTCAGCTACATGAATCAATTTTTTGTTGTTGTTGTTGTTGTTGCCATTTTACTATGTGCAATGGAAGGTCATCACTCACTCAAGCCAGACTCACTCATATCCTCCAATGTTTTTTGTGTTAGTTTTTTGGTCTTCCCCTACCTCTGCTACGATGCTGATGTTGATAAAATGAAAGGTAGGTTGATGCAAAAAATGCACATGAATTTGTATCTTACCCCAGAAATGACTCTTCACAGTTGATCTACAGTAACTAGATATAGCGACTATGAGACGAAGGTAGTTATATTTGTTTGTGGAATTTGGTGGATTAATTAATTGTCAATTTTGGTTTCAAAAGTATGATAGAAGCATCTATTAGCCTTACTATTTGTTTCAATCACTCAATCAGCATTTTCTTACGATATGTTGATGGATACTTTGACATTCAAGGAACATTTACACCTTAAGAATGAGTTTTTGATTCTTAAACTTGACTACTTATTCAGCCTTTCTTTATTTTAAAAATTTTCTTATTGCAGTATTTTGTTTAGACTTTCTCTACCTTGATCCTTTTTAGCTCTTTCATACTTCAAGTCATCTGTACCCTTTGTTATATGTTTTGATTTGGGTTGCATAAAGAATTTTCTTTGTTTCTGGCCAGAGGGCTGAGATAGTTCAATGGATTAATCAAGGGGGAGGAGATGTAGTAGACGACCAGACAAGAAAGGATGTGCATTTCAGAGTAGAGTGTCATGGTGTCGTACCCAGTCTGAGCTATGTTTCTGGAGGTACTAATGTATCGACTCACTGGATTCGAACTTGTTTAGTGGTAGGTACATTGTTCACGATGCATATTTTTTGGTTAAATTTAATATTCTAATTTATAGGTAGAACCTACATATACCATTGTGTGTGTGTGTGTGTGTGGGTGTGGGAGTGGATGATCGTACATCTGTGTGTGTGTGTGTGTGTGGGTATCAGTGAAAAATTTAATGTCTTTTCATGAACATTTCTGTTTTTAGGATGGGCATTTGCTGGATGTTGGCAGCCACATTCTCTTTTCTCCACTTCAATGCTCTGTTCCTTTACCTGGATTCAAACACCTCCGCTTTTGTGTATCACAGTATGATGAGAGGGATAGGGTGCTACTAAGAAATTTATGCTTTATTCTCGGAGCCACATTTGTTGAAAAGTTGACTAAAAAGGTCACCCATTTGATATGCAAGTTTACTAACGGACCGAAATATGAGGCTGCTTCCGATTGGGGGATACAGACAGTTACATCTGAGTGGATTTCAGAGTGTGTCAAGCAGGTTTGGCACTGTCACTCAATCTCTATATCATTGATCGCATATAAAGTCTTTAGCAGCGAATGCATGTCGTTCGTATCTAGTCTAGTCTGCTAACCAACAATTTTGGAACAGAATGAAGTTATTGCTACAGGTCCATTTCCCCCAAAAGAAGCTACAATTCAAGACAGAGAGGCAGGACTTTGCATTATGAGTCAGTATCCTACACAAGCAGTTCGTATGATATCTGTAGCTGATCCATCTCCATCAACAACTCGGTCCCATGACTTGAAAAACACTCAAAGTCAGGTTACTAATGTCAGATCCAAAAACAACAGAAGTCACAGAACAGATGATACCAAAAATTCAAATATCTGCAATAAAAGGGGTAGGTTCTTGGAAGATGACCCGATAAGTGGTCTGCCAACTTCTGGAACTAATGGAGCATATCCAGTCTGCAGTATGAATTCTGTTGGAGACAAGACTTCAGAAAATGCGGAGGAAGTTTCTAATGCAGTTCCTGATGTTGCCGCGGCTATTGAGGATTTGTTAGAGCAGACGAGCAAGGTAAAAGACCAAATGATTATAAATCGCCTTTCTAAAGATGAGTCTTGCTGTTGGACTAAATCATAAATTTTATTTGTGATTTTGGCTATGTTTGATTTCTGGTATCAGATTCAGGATCACATGTCCCCAGAGAGAGCTGGATCTGATAAAAATGTATCCTCCTTTCCTTTGTTGATTACTTCATCATTTGTTTTCTGTTTTGATAAGGTTGCCTTTTGCATCATTTTCAATTTTTGGCATGAAACAGCTTTTTACATCTGATTGTTCAATCCTCGGTCGAGATGTGAACCCTCACTCTGCCTTTGGGTTGTCTAAAGATTGGATAAATAGGTAATCTCTTGTTGGCTTTGTTCTGGTTGCGAATGATAGTAGTCTTACCTTTTCTTCTTCAGATATGACTTCATTATATTCTGATACTAATAGCTCAACAAAAAATTATTCATTCCTAATCATACATGGTCTGAAATTCGTCTTTTGCTTGCTTGATCATTTACTATTATTCCTTGTTCCAGTTTTGCTAATATCTGATTCATGACTAATTTGATGATAATGATGAGAGAGAGACGTTCGATTTTGGAAACAGGGAGAGAGAGCCCTTCACTTTTGGCAACAGAGAGAAGAGAGAGAGATCCATTCACTTTTGAAAATACACACACACCGAGATTTAGTTTTGGAATGGAAACTTTAACAATCTCACCATAAGTCTGGCTGTAATGCTAGTATGTGGATGATCCGTAATTCTGGCAGTAATGCTATTATGTTCATAATTGACACAATTGGTGTTGGCTTCTTTCTAATTAGTCAAGCTGTGGCCCCAGTGAATCGCGAGCCTTCCTCCATTGAGGAAGACCAGATGGTAAACATAAGATTTCTTATAATATATTCTAATGACACTTTAAAGTAAACAGCACATTATGCTGCCTTCTCTATCCCCAGAAGATACAAACTGCTCTCATTTATTAAGTTATCATTAAAAGCTATTAACAGAAAAGACTTGATGCCGATTGTAAGCAAGCTCAAAGAGGAAAGTTAAGGAAATAATCAAATGCTCTAGTGAAGCAATATTAACCCTTCCCAATGACCACTTTGTGTAGCGGTATCCCCTTCTCTTTCCTGACGGAAGGATAGAGGTTCAAGTCTCGTCAGAGATAACTGAGGAGAAAATATATCTTGTTGAAGATATCTCTTGGCTTTAAGCCCTCGTTGTTACTCTTGTAAGACCTACTTAATAAATAATAAGGGTTGGTGTAAGGTCTATGACCCAGTTAACCTTAAAAAGAAAACCTTTCCATACTTTTTACTTCAAAGCAAAAATAAAAGACCAGCTTAATTGTTTCAATATGTGTTACAGAGTGAAAATAATCCAACTCCAGAGAGGTAGTTGAAGTGGTTAAGACATCACTTCTGATTTTTGATGGAACAGTGCTCACTTAGTATGAGTAGCACCATTTGGGGATAATGTTTTGGCACATTCTCACTGCCCACACAGTTGGAGGGCTGAGGGGTTGTAGGTGTCAGCATCAATTCATTAGTTTTGGAAAGACTCATTACTCATTATGCTTAACACATTCTTACATGCTTTGGCCCTGCTAATGGCACTGCATTGGCTAACGCCCAAGGGTAGATACTCAAATCTCAAATATACAGCTAAAGAACTGCACGACCCCTTCATTAGATAAGAGGCCGAGAGCCTGAAACTGTGTGAGCCGACTAATTTTGATATTTTTATTAGATCAAATGAGGAAGTCATATGTTACATGCATCTTTTTTTGTTGTTGTTGTTCATCTTAAAACTCAGGTTTTCTCCTCATTTTGGTTCAGGGCCAACAAAAAGGATGAAATTTCTAGTCCTTCCGCGGCTGTTAGTAGGAGCATTTATGATACTTTCAGTGAAACACAAACAGAATCGCAGGTTGGTGCTTTACATCCCTTGTGCTTGTTACATATAAACTACATGCCTTGGAAAATATGATTAGATTTTGGATGACGTTAATGATAAGACTTCCTCCAATGGCAGGTTGTTGGCTATGAAGAAGATTTATCAGGCAGGCAAATGATTATAGACAGAGTTCGGACACGGAGTAGCTTGACTTAAAAGTTGCCAAACATAAGGCTGATTGGATTGTAACTTACAGAATTGTTTCTAAAATAATGGGAATGGAAGGAAAACATTTGACACAGAAACAGAAAGCACACGAATATCATGCTTAAAATCAAAGGTGCTTTACTAGCTTCAGCCTTTTCTTTCTTTTCCCTTTTGATTTCTAACTTTTGGTTGAAAGTCTTTAGTCTTGATGCCAACTAAAATGTCATGTTTCTCAGATTTTGAAGTTTGACGTGCCAGAAGGGTGGAAAAGCTTCTTGAAGATAGGTTGAAGCCGTCTTCTGTTCATTGTTCCCTTAATATGGCATAGGTTTGTATAAGTTAATGTAAAATAGTCATTACTGGAAATACATACGTATTCGTTCTCTATTTCATCCCTTCTAATTTTTTTTCATGTAAAATAGTCAAGCAGTGTTTTTGAATTATGTGGTGCTCAAGTTGCAATGACGGATTGCTCCGCCCTAATGACCCATTTTCATAACCCAGTGGGATCAATTGGAAACCCTGTTGATTTTGTGGGCCATTTAGCCCTGATGACAGCCTTGTATTGGTAATTGACCACCATATCAACCGTTGAAGTTATATTTTAGGAGTGCTTCATGTCGCAAGATAACAGTTTTGACAAATAGGTATATCAATCGTTGAAGTAGCAAGTAAGATGCACCATCATGTTTAAGGAGTGCTTCCTGCAGTTTTGACAAATGGGTAGACTTGTAAATGAATCATAGTTGGATCTATCTAAATTCAGATTTGCTTAATTTAATTTAATATGAACATTCAATTAATAATCAGATTAGTTAATAGTTTATTCAAATTCATACTCGTTCGAAATTGAATTTCAAATTAATGTATCGAATTAATCAAATAACTTTATAATTTTTTTTAGTATAATAGTACAAGTGAAAATTACTTTGAACACATCAATTAATTGAAATTACATATAACATCGTCAAATTAATATATTTTATAAATATTAATTACGTTTAGAGTCTAAAAGATCCATAAAGTATTTAGGCTTGAATTACAAATGTGACATGACATGATATTTGATTTTAAATGGATTCTACCATTTTTTTTCTCTATTATCCTCTTAATTTTTCACTTTAATAATTATAAAAATTCATAGCAAATCTTCAAAAATCACTAAATATCATATTCCTAATCCAAATCGTGTTTTACCAATATGAAAAGGAAAAAAATAGTAAATTGGTCAATCTTGTTCTCATTTTTTCTCTTTAAGAAGTAATAATAAAAATTAATTAATCTCACATTTCAAAAAAATATAAAAATAATATTAGCCGCAGTGACATGTTTTTTAATGTTACAAATTGATCATTGAGCATGATAAATGACAAATACAAATAAATTAAAATCATTGAAAAAGTGGGTTTCTAAAAAAAAGTGCGACTCTTTACAATTTACGTAACACACAAGTGCTTAGTATAGTACACAATTATATTAATACACAATCTTTAAATATTTACTAAATTTAAAACATTTATGTTTTTATTTTATCTCTCCTAAAATAAAAATCTTATTTCTACTATAAAAATTAATACACAAATTAAAATTTTTTAACATATTTTTCTCATTTTTTCATCTTCTTCTTTCTCACTTGATAAACTCTTATTAATTTTTTTTTCACACATCATAATCTCAGAATAACTAAGGATCAGATCACGAAGCTAACATTACCACATATTACCTATATCACCAACATTGTTAACATCACTAATATCATCAATATCACTCTCAAATATCATCCAATATCATATATCAATATCAAACACTTTCCATC
>JAOTQG010155518.1:0-18454 GCA_025631175.1 Iris virginica
CATATGTTATGTACATTATTTATACACTCTATGTACATTCTGGACACACTCTATGTACATTGTGGGCGCTCCGTGCTGGGAGCGCCTAGGCGCTCGGTATAAAATCTGGTACTTTTGTACTACAAACATATGAGAATTTAAGGAAATGTAAAGTGATGTGGTCAGAATAACAGGTGTACTTTTGTACTAGAATTCTCATATGTATTATATGCATTCTATTACAACATATGAGAATTCAAGGATATTTAAAGTGATACAGTTAGAGTCGCAGACACTTTTGTACCCGAATTAGTAGTATTCATATTTGAATTAGATATGTTGGAATTCACGTGATGTGTTCCGATTGATCACATCAGATTGGTCAAAGACATCAGCTTTGGTCGGTGTATAATTAGACTGTAACATTAAAATCTTATGAGAATTCTCATACCCTCTAACCGAATTATGAATATGAACTTGCTGATAAATACTCTCTTTTGAGATGCAGTAGTTAAAAAAAAATCGTCTTCACATATTTCATCTTAGTTCTCTCAACAATCTCCTCATCCTCTACGCAATCGGTCTTCCAAACTTTGGATTTTTGGTGGACAACACAAATAAACAAGCTGATTTGATAAATATGTATGTATAAAAGTTTGATTAATTATTGATTTTTATAATTTAAATAATAAGTATGCATTCTTAATATTTATATTTTCAGTTGTACTTACTAAATTTAATAGTAATGGGTTTGTAATATATGCTGGGATTTCGTTATTATAGGTTTTGAAAATGTCATACACCATTCCGTTTCCGTTGAATGTATATTGGAGTAGTTAATACCGATTGTGAACGGAATAATTGGTCCGAATTATAGCTTCGCCGATGCATCAATATTTGTCGATCGTTGGCTTTCTTATGACGAGTTAGTCGATCGGATATTAGAGTATGGGGAATCGATAGAAATGTTGTGCAACTGAGTATGTATTTGGTGTGGTCAGAATACGGTGACATTATGTGGTATTTGGTAATTCGGGACGAGACAGTTCCGTTTATATATTTGTATGCCTTCAACGGCCAGAACTTTATGTTGCAGCTCAACGGATTCCTAATGTATATCATGCTAACACACACACTAGACATATGTGGAAGGGAAAACAAGCCTCACCGTTGCAAAGACGTATGCGAGAGGGGAAACAAGCTGCGGTGACGCTACTGGGTATGAGAACCACGGATATGAACAACCAGACGAAAATAAGGAAAGTGAAGAAGAGGCGTACAATAGTTCGAGTGGTGATGATGAATGCGTGCCTTCGGAGGAGGACACGGACGACAGTGACACCGGTGGCACTCCGACATTTCGTTTAAGGTGACATAGGCGAGGATACACTCGAACAGGAGGATCCAAAAACTCCTAAAATGTGGGATGAAAATTTAAAGATTATTTATCTCGGCATGCATTTTAAGAGTAAGAAGGATGTGAAGAAGGTCGTGGTTGAATGGTTCGCGATCAGAGCGATGTCGTATCGTAACATGGAGAACAGTAAGAAGATGCGAGCAGTTGAATGCGAAACCCGCGGGCCTAAATATCCGCAAGATAGACTGTACGGGATTACATGTAGGTGGAGCATACGAGCGACACACCAATCAGATTCCAAATTATGGAAAATGGTGAAATGGGTCGCCAGACACAACTGTGCCGAAGCTAACATTGGGAATGCGGACAGAAATGTGACCTCGGCGGATATTGTGAAGTTAATTATCCCGAATAATATGAAAGAAGCGGGATATAAAGTGAAACATATTTTGGCCGATTTTCACACTAAATGGGCTCATGTAACTTTAAAGAAAGCGTAGAACGGGAGGAGAAAAGCTCTCGAAGAAGTATATGGTGCGTGGAAAACAAAACTTAGGCAATTGCCCAGATACATGAAGCGGTGCATGTAGCAAACCTGGGAACAATGGTGCAATATAAGTTTCAACGGGGCACTGCAACCGGGGTGAGACGTATATTTAAATACGCATCTTCGCGGGGCTTACAAGGGCAAATTAATCGTAGCAGTTACGAAAACCTCGAACAACAATATTCTGCCAATAGCATTTGCGGTCATAGACCAAGAGATAACGCACAACTAAAATACTTGAAATTATACGTTCTTGCATTATCTCTGATCGTCATCCTGGTATCCTTTCGGCAATAGAGATGATATTTCAAAATTTTCCACAGGTTTTGTCTAGAACACGCATTTTGTCTAGAACACGTACGGGCTAACATGGCTCATATTTATACACGAAAGAGTTTGAAAATAATGTATCTCATTCTGGGTAAGGCGTTGCAAGAGAAGAAGTACGAGGTTGAATGGGAGAGGTTGGAAGAGAAAAGCGAAGGAGCTTACAAAATATTGATCCTGAGAAGTGGACTCTTTATGCCGATGGTTGCCACCGATAGGGAGAGACAAGTACTAACGTCTCAGAGAGCTTCAACAACGTCCTGAAAGTTCTAATAAGAGCACTGATTGAATCATCATTGGAGAAGACGGTTTCTATATTTCAGCGAGACCTACTCAAAATCTACAATTGTCAGATTGTCTTTGCACCCTGGGCGATGAAAAAATTTAGCTGGTATAGAGAACGTGCTACGGCTCATACCGCAACATGTTGGAATACATTCAATGGGTGGTATAAAGTGGTGACGCGAAAGGGCAACATGCAAATGGTATGATACCAGTGTAGAAGTTGTACACGTGAAAAGTAGCAGACATTTAGGATTCCATGCTCACATGCTATAGCTGTATCCATGTTGAAGAAGACGATCATGTACAACTTGTTGATAAATTTTATACCAAGGAAGGTTGGGCAGCACAATTCGCTAGGGATTTTACCCCTGTTTTAGGAATAGATCGGTGGGCGGAATTGTTATGACAATTATGTCCGAATGACTCGAAAATGATGCACTACGACGGTCCGGGTCGAAGGAGGGTGAATCGCCTTAGAGACGCAATGAATTACACTAATACACGAAGCAGATCTAGAGCATCGATTTGCAGCTGTTGTAGACAAAGTGGACATAGTATCAGACAATGCCCACTCTCTCATTCTCCTTCTCACAGGGCTCCTATAGATGGTAATTATGATGATTTTGGACTTGGTGGCTTGTAAATATTTATTATATATTTTTATTTTAATGAAATGGGTTGAAATTCAATTGAAATGTATAAATTGTGCAAAAAATTAACCCTAATCTGTGAAACATAGCATAACATTAATTAATCGACATAGCATAACATTAAATAAAACATGAGATAACCGACATAGCATAACATTAATAAAAACATGTGATGTCTTCAACATGCATCATCCCTGGAGCCACCTTCACCGCCATCTCCACCACCGCGCTTGTAAGCCTTGTGAGTCTTGTTAGGTTCACACTTGGTTGGGATAGAACTAATCCAATGCCTACGCAAGTAGTTCGCAAGGGCCCTGTGTTGCACCCTTATGCTGGAAGGGGTATTGTATTTGTTTGAGTCGGCGACTTCTTTCGCATGCTATAATATCGACTTGTAGTCACGCCGATCCCAATTTTTTTCATCATTGCAAGGCATGAAGAGACATCGAAAACATCTTGTAGCGGAACACCATGGATAATAAACGACATAACGTTCACTTTTGAGGTCTGTTTCGACCGCCAAAGCATCTTCACTTATGTCGGATAATAATCCACGAAATCCGAATCATGAGAAAAATAGAGTTTTGGCTCCTTGCCTTTCTTTGGAGCCATTATATAAAGTAAGCAAAGAAGAAAAAGGGAGGATGAACAATCGGATGAAAGAACATTCGGTTACATTATATAGACAAACTAGTGTAGGTAGTGTACTATTCTTTTTTTTTAAAATATTTTTTTTTTATCTTTTTCATTTTTAAAATTTAAAATTTAAAAATACAATAAGATAATTGAATTTACTGAAGTAGGGTAAAGAAAAGAAATTAGAAAAAGATTTTAAAAAATAATTTATCGAGAGGAGAAAGGAGAGGGGAAGTGAAAAATGGTGAGTTGGATTACTATACACACTCCAACACACGTAGACTTGGGGGGGGGGGGGAACCCAAACACAACACACGCAAAGACTTGAAAAAAAAAACCCAAACACACGCCAACACATTCCACAGACACACACTAACACATGCCCCACACACGTCGGACACACACCAACACACTTCAACATACGTTTATCTTTTAGTCAAAATTAGATGTAAATTTTAGACAGTAAATTTCAGTCAAAACTATCTTTCAAGTTTCATCTTCCAAGTTTATGCTTTCAAAGAAGTAAAAAAAATTCACAAACTTCATCCTCTTGGACATCTCTCCTTCTGGTGCAGGTTAGTTTTAATTTATTTTTTTGGTTATTGTATTACAGAAATTTATCTTCCACGTTTCAAACTATTGGGTGTTTTTCATTTTTTATAATAGATCTGAAAACGTGTTATTAAATGTGTTAATAAAAATGTGCTATTAAAACGTGTTTTACATTTTTATAATAGATCTGAAAACTGTGTTATTAAACGTGTTAATAAAAGTGTGCTATTAAAACATGTTTTACATTTTTAAGATGTTAATTATGCTATTAATTATGTTGTACTTTTAATTACGGTTAATTATGCTTTTAATTAAGATGTCCCCTCACCACAACAAACACTTTTCTTCACCGGATTATTTAGAGTGGTACCAAGCTCGTACCCTCCGGTATATTATGAATCCGGAGGATCGACGACGCGCCCCCATGCAGCGTGGTTTCATCGGCTCTGCTGAGGCACGTGCCGCATTGGTAAGTTATTTTTTACCCTTTCCAATTATATTAAATTATCTATTCTTATGTAAAATAATTGTGATTATTCACTTAATTATTTCACTTTGACACGAAAGATGTGTCTATCTTATGACGATTACATTAGTCGATGGGATTAAGATTGATCGGCGAGCACTTCAGATTCCTCGGACTCACCAAGATGTGAGGCCTAGCCAGACGTATGTTCCGCAGACTCGGCCATTTCAGCCTGAGGGCCGAGTCCGCAGTGCTGCACGTGTACCTCGCAGTGGCAGGCACGCATTCCCTCAGCGATAGCCACTGCTGCATTTGCAAATGAATTTATGGATTTTCAGCCCCTCATAGTTCAGCCACATCTAGATGATGAGGATCAGTACGATGACGATGACGATCATGTTTCTGAGTCGGATGAGCGTAGTGAGGAGGATCACCAGGATGCCAATGATGTCGGTACGGATGATGATGATGACGATCAGGAGGAGCAGGCTCATCATTTTTATATTACGTCCCCCGTGGCTCAGCATGAGGATCAGACTGATCATTTGTATATCACTCCTCCCGTGAGTCAGCGTAAGGGTCAGCATGACACGAAAGCGCCAAAATTTCCTCATAGTGATTCACATGTATTCGACGGACGCTTTTGTAGGAAAAGGAGAGGTGATTAGTTAGTTTCATATTTTCTATCTTATGTATTAAACACTATTTATTTTCATTTATTTTTCAGATTGTTTAATTTTATTTATCGTATTATGTCAGATATTAAACACTACATATTTGTAATATCCATTTTGAAAAAACCGTTTAAATATGGTGTGGTTATCATTCTTCTACACAAATCCAATGCAATCGACCCAAGAAAAATTGAAAGAAAAAAAAACAGAAACACGTTACAGATTTGTGCTAGTAGCAGAATTCGAAAGACCAAAGTTGAAATCCGTGGTTGTTCAACTGCTTGGATTTTGGCTAAATCCATCATGTGAATTAATGTTAAAATTAAATTCTCATACCCATTATCTGAATTCTATTAATGGTTATGAGAATTCAACAAAAAAAATAATAAATTCTCATACCCATTATCTGAATTCTATTAATCGTTATGAGAATTCAATAAAATAATTTTTTATTACTTTTGGCGAAAAATAAAATTCCCATGCCCATTATGTGAATTCTATTAATAGTTATGAGAATTAATAAAAATAATATTTTATTACTCCAAAAAATATAAAATAAATAAATTCTCATACCCATTAATAGAATTCTATTAATGGTTCTGAAAATTCAAGTGGATGAATTATTTTTTCCTAGCAAGAAAAGAATAAAGTTAAATTTAACTTAAATTCTCATATGCCTTATTTGAATTATATTAATCATTATGAGAATTCAGCTAATTGTTTTATGTTTAATTAGACTATTTAATTAAATACGTACTTAAACTAATTAATATACTAATTAGAGAGCAATTCTCATACGCTATGTATGAATTCTATTAATGATTATGAGAATTCTATTAACTATTATGAGAATAAACCAATTCTCATAAGTGATAAGTGAATTCGCATAATTGATTTACTAAAACTCTATATGTTGTCCACATTTCAAATTTCAACCACTTTAATGATCCCCTCCACACAACCCAGCTCTACCCTTCGGATTTCTACTTAGAAGGCGGAAACAACGAGCTCTACCCTTCGTCGAATCCCATTAATCTCTCTACCAAAATCAAACCAAGATCTACAAATAATTGACCGCAAATGTAATAAAAAAGGAGAAGTAGATTTATCTCCTTTAAGGTCCAGAGACGAAAGCGAGGAGAGAGAGAGAGAGAGAAAGAGGGATGCAGAAGAGGGTGCAGGGGAAACAAGCTGGAGGTCCGGGTGGCTCAGCCACTCCGACAGCAAAGAGAGGTCGTCCATTCGGTAGTGGTGACGGTAATGCAGCAGGAGCATCAGATGTGGTGGCACCGTCCGTACTTCTCAGCCCATCTCTCCAAGTTCACTCCTCCTTCGCCGATCAAAATCATAAAAGATTTATCTCATTAATTTCGCTAACCTGATCTGTTTTCGTCGAATCCCATTAATCTCTCTACCAAAATAACTGAACCTACCACCACCTTCTCGCCCATTTCCATCCCCTTCTTCCTCTCAACCCCAGCAACCCGTCAACCCCCATCTGTGAACCCGTAGATGCTCCCCACATTGCAATCCACCACTCCCGTCTCCATTTCCAATTCCTGTCTCCATTTCCGATTAAAACTGCAACAAGAAGAAGAAGAAGCGAGGGCTCGGTTTTTTTTTGGGGGATTTTGAGAACGTGGGTGTTGGAAATGAAGATGAAGTTGGAGTAGTGTTTTCGCGCGGTTGGAATCCGCCATGGGAGGTGTTGGAATTGAGCTCTAGGGCTCGGGGAGAATAAAGCTGAAGAAGCCAGGGTTTAGGGCTTGGCCGGTGCCTTTCTTCAAAGGGAATGAAGAAGAAGGTCGGTATGGGAGTAAATGGCACGGGATGTGACTATATTAGGGGATCCGACCATTTTGCCCCTTCTAACTTACACAGATGAGAAACCAACGAAATTTGTACAGAAATGTTAACACAGATCGATCTAGGGGGTTAATTGAGTCAAATTTTCCAATTGCGGGGTTAATTGGGCCAGGTATTGAGCTAGGGGGTGGAGTGGATTATGAAGGAAACCTTGGGGGGCGGATATTTTTTTTCTAAAGTAAGGTATAATGCCATCAGACGTAGGCTATTGGAATGTGCAACCAGCAAATTTGGCATGTTTGAAAACAGACAGAATTACGTGTAATAATTTCAATAAAGTTGAGCAAGCACTTCTAGGACCAAGGAATAACCTTTGAAGGTAGTTTTCCAAAAGCATTTCAATTTCTTCCTCCTCCTCTGCAAAATAAAAATTTTTTAAAAAAAATTTGAAACCAATACTTCCTACATGTATAATGCCAATGAACATTTGCCTACTTCCAAACTCAGTTCAGGAGAGCATGAGCAAAGAAATCAACACTAACCCTCAGCGACCTGTTTTTCTAGTGGTACGGAGCACTCCATATCATCATTAGCTTTATTCAGGATGCAATTTCTTCCCATGATACACATTCGGCGTATTTCTTGTGAATCCTCGAGTATATCAAGCAACATTTGTTTGAGGGCCCCTGCTTTTGAACCCAATTCAACCTACGGTGCATGTGGTTAATGAAATATCAATTGGAGCATCACATCACAATCACAGCAATTGGATATTAGAAAGAACAAGGCATAATTAACTGTACCAGAGTCTGCTTGCTAATACGAAGTTGCTCCAAAATGTCAGCAGTTAATCGGTTCGGCAGAACCTCAAGTAAAGCTTGAATCTGAAGTGAACGCCACAAACTTCTTGTTAAGGACAAACATCTAGGTGCACTCATTAAAGAAAAGGTCTACCAACAGATTTTATATATCTACTCCTTCCGTCCCAAAATGAGTGTTAATTTTTTTGTTGAAAAGTCAACATAAAATTTATTAAATTATGTTTTACAGGATATTTATCATGTTTCAGATTCAAATATTTTAGTCATTGTAAGTATAATAAGTAATTTATCAGAAATTTTTTTAATTTATTAAATTATGTTTTACAGGATATTTATCATGTTTCAGATTCAAATATTTTAGTCATTGTAAGTATAATAAGTAATTTATCAGAAATTTTTTTATATATTCGTGACATGTAAATTTTTCATAAATACTTGGTCAATATTTACTTAAGTTGACCAAAATGAGTCAAAAATTGTCGCTCATTTCCAGAAAGAGGGTGATGAGGACATGCCCATGTAACCCATGCCACCATCAACAGGTCCATGTCCACAGATAATGATGATCAAGGTTATAAAGGACAAAAGACAAGATCAAGATCCAAGGCATTATTTTCAAACATGATCAAGGGGTTTTTTTGGAGAGCACAAGATTTTTGAAAAAGGAGGGAAAGTTTTGGAAGTAAATTGCAATCAAGTGATTGTTCCAACAAGTCAAGCAGAAATTCAGTCAACTTCATTAAATTGTCATGAATGGTCTAGACATCCGAAAATAACACATGATACATGGTTGGAAAGCCATGAAGTCTAGTTTCATAGGAATTTTATGGATTTAGATTTTGAGCTCTCTAGAGGAAGTAACAAGCATTCTGTTTCAGACAGCTCAAATTACCCGAATTTGGGCATACTTTTTTATTCATTCATGAATCTTTTCATCTTATCATCAGAAATTCATGTTCAGTTCATTAACCACATGTTCCTATATATCTTAAGCTTAGAGGGATGTTCCAAGGAGCCTGTAAATAGGCTAGTCTTTGTCATTTGTAAAACACAACTTTGATGAATAAAAATTTGAGTGTTTCTCTTTAGAGTTCTTGAGTAACTTTTTGAGCTTATCATGTCTTGTCTTGTGGCGCTCAACATCGACTTATCAAACGGTATTCCATTCCCATTTGTGGTGTCTTCACTCATAATACAGTTCACGTCTCGCTTACAGACGTTGGGTCACGGTTCCATTCCATCAAACATCACTTAGACCAAAGTTTGCATCTCAATATAGGTGTTGGGTCTAGGTCTATTCTACAAAATCCTACTTAGAACGATCTTGAGTTCCTTATTGTTTATTGGGTCTTGTCATTCTTGGTAAGGTGCACATCATAGGGAGATAAAGATGCTGTAATGCTAAACATATTTATTGGATTTTATAATAATCATAATACATATGCCTGGTATGATCGTCAACCCAATTCTCCTTCTTTAGTCTATTACTACCAATACCAAGCAAAAAGCTCTTCTCTAAATATTTTTCTTCCAAGACCTTGGCAAAATATAGAACCAAAACAGCTACAACTACAACTACAACTCGAATCGGCCACAGTATTAAAACAGATTAACCAAAAATATAAATATAATGGAAACTTATATATACATACTCACTATGTTGGCATACTCACACGTGGTTCTAAATCCATCAGTTTGCGCTCAAAACGCTGTATACGTGAATGTAGTGCAGCTTCAACAACCTGAAATTCAATTTAAATTTCTCTTGATTCCTGAATGTAGAAAGTTAATTTAGGTTTGAATAGAAGAGTATTACATTGTCAATCTGCATAGATAGACGTAATGCCAACAGAGATGACCAGTAACAGTCATCCACATATCCAATAAATAAACAGCTATATGAACCCTTCATTAAAATCTCTTTCTCAAGAAGGATGATTTTAAATCAGAAGCTGATATATTTGCTTCAGGCATTGCCACAGAGCATTTTAAATCACATATTGGGAGTAAGTATTGCTAAAAATAGGCACACATAACGAGATAACCGCATGTCTGAAGCCAAAAAAAAAAGACAATTTGAATATTTCCAAGCATAACCTTTATCAGCTTGGCAACAGCATTAGAAACCGAGGGCGGGGACTGATCGTAAAGATCACAGTATATACTGAAATTGCAAAATGAGGAAGAACTTTGAAAATCTCCTAAGGGCATTTTGGTCTAGTATGTTATTTATTTGCATCAAAGAAAGAAGAACGTTTGGGCTTGACACGTGAGAGTATTCGAACTAGTATTTACTCTTCAGGAGGACATCAAAGGAGACTTCAAGCAGAACAGCTTAGGAGACAGCAAACTTTTGAACTCGAAAAAGTTGCTGGTAATGATAAGATTAAAGCAAAAGAAATGAATGACAATGAATACACCAAAACATTATAGAGAACTGAAAGAAGCATCAGGCAATGACAATTCAAATTGCATGTGAATGATTACGACTAGGTTTTAACTTCATGCAACCTCCTGAAAGACCTCCAAATTATTGGATATGACAGACAAAATATTCGAAAAGTGAAGAGAGAGAGAGAGAATTAGGTATCATTGAGGATTGAGCTTTTTCCACACCATGAAACATAATTCCTTGGTGGACTTTAGTCCGAGGGCTTTTAAAAATTCCTCCTCCCTGATAAGGATATGATAAGAACTAATCAATGCAGGTTTGTCACGGGTAACCGGAGGAAATTTTGTAGTGTAAAGAAACAACTATTTTTTGGGTGGATCTGCGGTTGTAGCATTCAGGAGCAGAGAGAATTAGGTATCATTGAGGAATGAGCTTTTTCCACACCATGAAACATAATTCCTTGGTGGACTTTAGTCCGAGAGCTTTTAAAAATTCCTCCTCCCTGATAAGGATATGATAAGAACTAATCGATGCAGGTTTGTCACGGGTAACTGGAGGAAATTTTGTAGTGTAAAGAAACAACTATTTTTTGGGTGGATCTGCGGTTGTAGCATTCAGGAGCACCAAAGTGCTGCGTAATCAGAATTGTTAATACTGTCCTCTGTGTGCTTTTCTTGAGACGACGGAATCAAAATGTACAAACCATGTCTCATGGTTCCTTAATAAGAGAAATTTACATACTCAAAAACAAGTTTTCTCAAGGCAACTTAGTTTATGAGAGGATTACAAGCCAAGCATCTGTCGACCACATTATGCCTGTGGACTACAAGAATGCAGCTCGAGAACTCTATTGTACATTACATGGTCACCTTGAGGTATAATGTAATTTGGTTCTTCATGTATTTAACATGATTAATAGGTACTAAGGCACTGAGAAAATCTTGTTACTAGTAAACTAACCTCAAGTTCAAATGGCATTGATAAACCTCCATGCATATTTTTAGGGTTCAGGCGAGGCAACAATGTGTCAATAAAAGCTTTTCCTCCTTTACTACAATGATCGGAAAAGCATGTCAGCGCACCAGTTCCATTTCATCTTCCAAACACAATCACTTCAGTGTTATATCAAGTAAGCACCATAATACAAAACAAATAGAACTGATACATTTTAAAAATAGGGATGATTACCGATTGTAGTTGAATATAAAGACACTCTCTTGCATCGCTATGGCACGAAGCGAACCCAAATTCAATAGGATGGCATTCTCACGAACCTATGATAGGAGTCAAAAAAATAAATAAACATCATTCTTAGCCAATTATATGATTATTATCAAACCCAGAATTCCTACATGGCATGAATTATTTTCCTTTTCTGTAACATCAGTAATGATTTAGTGATGCTAACTAAGGTGTCAAGAAAATATAGCAGGTCCAGTTTAAGAGAGACCTAGCAGAGTTTATTTTAAAGAAAGCTCATATAGAGTGATCTTCGGCGTCGTCAAAGTACAGAATGTTGACAACATTGATTAATCAAGCCTATTGGTGCTATTTAAAAATAAAGGAAGCAGCTTACTAATATAGTTCTATGTTTTATAAAACAAGGGGAAACCAGAAAAAAGTAGTTGAAATTTGACTTCTTCTTTTTTTCTGTAAAAAACAGAAATAATCAAAGGTAAGGTCTTTCTTGTGTCAAAAGAAATTTTCATAATAGAATGCAATTTCCTAAAAGGAGAGACAAAATATTCAAAATGAACCAGCACTAAGAAGCCACACATGGATCAATTTTAAGAAAATGAACTAGATAGATGCTACTCATTTGAATTAAATATGTACCTTCTAGTAATTAAGAAATAAATCACAGTCACCGATAAATATTACATAACTTGATACCTACCAGCATGGAAGGCATTGTATTTGTCAGCCACAAGGATGGATCAACACTCCGGATATCTCTAGGTCGGAGACCTGTCATTGGTGATCTCAAATATTGAAATAAAAGAATGAATAAAGTGCACACATGATCTTACTTCTTTTGAAATTGCTACAAAAAAAAAAAACCAGTAGAGGGATCACAAACAAATTAGAGCAAAATGTACTATCGGAAAAGTATATACAAAGATAAATACATAAACAGACAAAGACTAACAAAAACATTATGTATCTATAAACATGTAACTTAAAGGTTTTGAATATGGATACATCATAAAAAAAGGGTTAATCTAATTTTAGGTCCTAATGTTTATGTGAGCTCGCAAAATAGGCCCCCAGGTTCAAAAACTTGCAAAAAGAGCTCTGTTGTACATTTTTGTTGCAAAAAGGGTCCTCTTTGACATAATATGTTAAGAGCCTAACGGAAATGGTAAAGTTGAGGGCCTAATATGCAACAAATTCTGTTAGGATTTAACAGAATCCGTCAAAAAGGCCCTTTTTGCAACAAAAATGAAACATTAGAGTCTAATATGCAAAGTTTTGAACCTGGGGGCCCGTTTTGCTAGCTCACGGAAAGATTATGGCCGAAAATGAGACTAACCCTAAAAAAAATTTAAACAACTGGATTCATGATAAGGACTACATAAACCAGCAAACTTGAGCAATAATAAGACGGTGATCGCCATACTTGCATTCCTGAGGAGCACAATATTTTCATGCATAAAATTGTGTCCCTGCTATCAACTTAAATTTTTAGCAGTCATAAGTTGTTTGATTCGAACCATTGAAATCTGAGGAAGTCATGGATCTATGGGTTCCATTCTGACAAGTGTTAGGTAGAAGTTTATTGGAATCATTACTTGGTTCATGTGGGTGTAGGACATGAGTTACATCAAGGTAAAGCAAGTGCGGTCGAGCCAGCAGAAGCCTGAGTGGAGCAGACTTGAGGGATAAGTCCAAAGTCAAGCAGGGGCCAATTTTGGGCTATGATATACGAGGCATAAACTTTAGTAACAGCTAATCTAATTCCCCACAAATGTAGGGGTTAGTAGATAGTTGCACTTTTTCTGGGAGGAGCAAGCATCTTGCTTAGGATGTAGGGGGGTCGAATCACTGCAAGTTGGTCACCAGGTAAATGCTGCCTGACTCAAGCCAACATGGGCGATGTAGGTTGAGTTGGCATAGACCAAAGAAATAAAGTTGTACCTCTGCTACCAACCTTCATGTCCAGTCCAATTCACAAGCACTTAGGTCCTGAAGATACACATACTGTATGCTTATCAAGTGTACATGCATAAGCATATAAACGAAAAGCTTAAAATAAGGTTAAAAAAACTATTCAACTCAGTCTTAGTTCCAAACACTTGGGGTCAGCCATATGAATTTTTCTGTCATTCAAAACTAAGCCCCACAAAGCAGAAGATTGTTTCTCCAGATAGTTAACTCACCACTTGACTTTAATAAATGTCGCCTGTTAATTTTCCTTGTAGACACCATTCCATTTACACTTACTTCCACAACCTAAAAGAATAAAATGAAAAACACACAACAAATTAATATGAAATTGAGAAAAAAGACAACAGTATATATTGTTTTCAATGCTGAAAAAACAATTTTCAAGAAATCATAAGAGTTTCTCCAAAAGCCTCATTTAAAATTTAATTTCAGAATAAGTTTTATGGATCCTATAAACTATCAAACTCTATACTCCTGTAGATATCATAAGGATTGTTCCATGTAGATAAATCATAGGGAGGTAGTCTTGTATACTCGATACTGGTTGTCTTTCTAACGAAAGCAATTTCCATTCACGATTCCCTCCATGCTTAATAATGACCAGAATTGCTTTGTGTTGATGATTTGCCATACATGTGAGATGGGTTTATACACATAGGAAAGTCACGAGGAGATTTGAGGTATAGTATGCTCATACAAAGATAACTAATCCCATCCACAAAACCTGATAGCAAGCCTAGACTTAATGTCTCCCTGTGAAGGGCAGATGGTGAATAGTTCACACCTTCAGCTTAAGCATTTCAGAGTTCGCTCTTCCCATTCAACCCTAACTCGTACAGTAATTTTTTTAAAATCGAATCATTCCACCTATCGTTTTTCGAAAGATAGGACTAATGTGCTAAAAATTATCAACAAGGACGCAAGACTTTACCAACTCTGCTTACCCAAGGGGTTAATTGTAATTGTAAGCGTAGGACGTAGTATTGCTGAACCAATACTCAGGTTTTATGTAACCAACTAAAAATACAATCTTAGACAATTAATCATGTTAGCATCATAAACACTAGACAGGCCAGTACACAGCTCCCATCATTGGGGGTACAGAAGGATCTAATTTAAGCAATTTTACCTAGCACCGTTTCCATAGTACAATGGTGGGACACCTTATATAGTAGAGCTAAGGCTTGCTCATTAGCATCATAAGCATTTAAACTCCGAAGGAAAAAGGTAGTCCAGAAAAAAGATTTAGTTTGGCCCACCAACGGTGATGGTGTAAATAGTGAAGTTACTCAAGCACCTCATTGCATTCCATTGTAGCATGTAGTTATTTGGAAATTGAGTTGATTCAAGTCACAAATAATACTCCCTCTCTGCCAAAATAAGTGTTCTCTACTTCTCTTTGAATTGACAGATAATTTTACGAGTGTATTTTGTTGGAAATTGACATCAGGAAGACTTAAGTGGGTTTCTCTTGTGGGCCCCCTTTGGGTTTGACCAAGGTCAATGCACATTCTTGTAGAGGATGACCCTAAGGTGCAATTTGATGTTTGGATCGAAATCATTTGGTGATTGAGATCCATAGTTATAAGACATTAAAGATGGGAACTTGAAAGGTTTTGTTGGGTTTCCAATAAATGGGAAAACCAAGTTCCCACATGGAAGGGAAACCAAAAAAATAAGTGCTTTATAAGACAATGCACTCTCATGCCTTGCAATTAAGAAACATGTGAGGTGTCACGGACCAAGTCCAACAAGGAAGGGAAACCAAAAAGATAAGTGCTTAATAAGACAACGCACTAACACGCCTTGCATTCAAGAAACATGTGAGGTGTCTAGGACCAAGTCCCACATGCGCTAGGCACTGCACAGCCAGACGGGCGAGCTCGGGCACGTAAGTGGGCATTTGGGCGAATGGGTCAGATCGTGGCGAACCTTATCTTTTTCGGCAAAATACTTTTGGTATCATAAATATTTTTTGTAATTGCAATTAAGTCTCAACAGGTTTTCTGTTTCAGTTTCTTGCGTGATGGGTCAGCGAGGAAATGGGAGCATGTTTAGGTTTTGGAGTCCTTAACGGACCGGGCTTTCGAGTTCGAATCTTACCTTAATTCGAATTTCTAAACCGACTTAATTGCAACTTGTGGAGAGACGGACTGAGGTAACAATCGAAGGTGAACGAAGGTTATGATCTACCTCATCTTTGTTCTATGGATCTTTTTATCCTCGTACGAGTTTGCCGGTCAACCTGAAGCGGCATGATTAAGGGGCAATAAATCTTCTTTGGAGAGTCTTTGATTAGACGACTCGATTAGATACGATTTTCCTATCGGTCTTTTGCATTTCTGTTTGTTCTTGAGTAATTCCTTCTTTGGCGTTGTTCTGCTTTTGACTGTACAGTATTGTTTAACGAACGTGATTAAAACTGCATGTTTTACTTGTTGCGCAATTTAGATTCGAACAATCTAAGAAGAATTATTTGTTTTAAACATGGCTTCCTCGAGGAATGTTGTTGGTATTGATTTCATGGCTGTGGTCGATACGTCAGACTTGCAGGAAGTTCAAGTGTTGGCAAGATCGCATGAAGATCTGGCTACAGATCAAAGGCATGTGATGTGTTCTGGTTACTGAATGCCCTCAACAGACTAAAGAAGATCCAGCAATGCTAAGCTTGCAGAGTGCTCTTTGATGTGTACTGTTCCTCGTCCTCCACCGAAAAAGCATTATGGGATCAGTTAGATGCAAAGTACAACACTGACAAAGTTGGTGTTGAGAAGTATTCTGTATCCAAGTTTTTGAAATTCATGATGGTCGAAGGCATGTCTATAACCAAACGGACTCATGATTGCAGATCATTGTCCAAGCTTTAAAGGATGCAATTATGCCACTGCCTGAAAAAATTCAGGTTATGTCAATCATTGAGAAGTTTCCTCATTCTTGGGAAGACTTGGGAATAACTCTCAAGCACCGTAAGGCAGACTTGACACTCAATGATTAGATGAATGTTAATGTAATCGAAGAAGAGCAAAGGAGTAATGGTGCTGCTGCTCCTGTTGAGTACCAAGCTAAGGTTAACAAGGTAACTGCTAAAGGGAAAGAAAAAGTTGTTCAAACATCACACAAAACTCATTGTGACAAACTGAAACCTAAGTCAAAGAACTTTAAGAAGCCCAAAAGCAAACAAACCGTGCTGGGAATTGTGGACAGGTTGGACACTATGCTAGGGACTGTCCATCCAAGAAAGTAAAGGGTCAACAAGGTTCTACTTCCTAACCTCAAGTGAACATGGTGGTTGAAACACCTGTTGTGCTAGGTATTGAATCTGCTGATCCTGATATATCTGAAAAGGTTGAGAATCTAGTTGATGATACTACCAAGTATGTAACTCTTAACCTTGAACTATTTACTATTTGTTAACCTCTCGAATGGTTGGTTGATACCAGAGCAAATGTGCACGTTTTTGCTAATAATGCTTTTTTTCCTTATCAGCCCGAATAGATCAGTGACGATGGGGAATTCAGGTGTTGCGAATGTGCTGGGGATTGGAAGTGTTAATTTGAAGTTTCTAAAAGGGCACATTCTCTCCTTACATCGAGTGCATCATGTTCCTTCTGTTCGTCACAATATTCTTAGTGGTTCATGTTTAGTTAAAGAGGGATTTGAGTATAACTTTAGGTGTAAGAAGGTTGTCATTTTGGAGTCTTGTAATTTTGTGGCAAAAGATATTTGTCTGATGGTTTATTCAAGATTTGAGTTGAACATAATGATGTTATTTGGAATAAAAGTTTGGAATCATCTAATTTCTTATACAATTGAATCTTCAAATATGTGGCATAGACGTTTAGGACATTTAAATTATGCTTTTGTGAAAAGAATGATGAATTTAGATTTAATTCCTAACCATGCTATTAATCATGGTTCTATATGTCAGATTTGTGTTCAAGCTAGATCTATTAGGAAACCTTTTCACTCTGCGAAAAGAATTTTAAAAATTTAGGATTTAGTGGATACTGATATTTGTGAATTTAATGGTGGGTTGAACAGAGACAAAAAGATAAATTTATCACTTTATTGATGATTGCAGTAGAATATGAGTCTAACCCGTTTATGTATTATTGCCAAGAATATGGCATTGTACATTGGTATGGGGAAGACTTTAAGTGGGTTTCTCTTGTGGATCCCATTAGGTTTTGACCAAGGTCAATGAACATTCTAGTAGAGGATGATCTTAAGATGCAATTTGATGTTTGGATTGAAATCTTTTAGTGCTTGGAATCCATAGCTATACGACATTAAAGTGGGGAACTTGAAAGGTTTTACTGGGTTTCCAATAAAGGGGAAAATCAAGTTTGCACATGGAAGGGAAACCAAAAAGATAAGTGCTTTATAAGACAATGCAGAATACATGCCTTGCATTTAAGAAACATGTGTGGTGTTTTGGACCAAGTTCCACACACGCTCGTCTCGGCATGGCCGGCTGGACGTGCGGGCACGGGCACGGGCACGAGCGTGGGCATTTGGGCGAATGGGTTGGGTCAAGCAAACCTTTTTTTTTTGGGCAAAATATTTTGGTGCAATAAATATTTTCTATAATTGCAATTAAGTCCCTACAGATTTTGTGTTTTGGTTTAGGTTTTGGAGTACTTAACGGACCGGGCATTAGGAGTTCGAATCTTACCTTAATTATAATTCCTAAAACGACTCAAACCTATTATATATAGAGGTTTCAAGCAGCAGTCCTCTCTCTCTCTCTCTCTCTCTCTCTCTCTCTCTCTCTCTCTCTCTCTCTCTCTCTCT
>JAOTQG010155629.1:0-18452 GCA_025631175.1 Iris virginica
CCTATATACTAGTAGCTAGAACAAATTAATGCATGCATGTATATATCACATGTCAAGTGTGATTAATTAATTTAAAACAGATACGAATCAGGATTTTCTATTCCAATTAGTGTCTCATTTCATATTTTACATTCTTTAAACTCAGACATGTATTTTATTATTTAGAATTAAAATTTTTAGAGTCATCTTTTACACAGTTAGGATGAAATTTTAAAAAGATGAGACTGAAAATGAAACACCAAATGAGACGGAAAATTCAGACTCAACTGATACATATAATTGGCCCCTAATCATATATTAATTAAATCATCTGATGATGATGATGATGATGAATATTAATTAATTAGTTATGAAAATTAATTACATAATATAAAATTGATTCAACATACTACTAGAAGAACATTAATTATGAAGAATAGTAGTATTTATATATAATCAAAAGCATGCATGCATGGTATTCACACAAGGGGCATAAGCTAACTTTGTTTTTCTTGGTTTAGTCTTGGGTAAACTAGTTCGTTCTAGTAGTCTTGACCTTGAAGAGGATCAGAGGAAGAAATATATACACCGATCAAATAACGAGGAACTAGAAAATTTTTAAACTTCACGGTGCTTGACCAACGAACATTTGCACATCTGAGTAAAACCGTTTTGACCTTTGACAAAAAAACATCCCAAGTTTCGAGAATCCATCTTTGGATTAGTTTTTATATAAATATTTAATACAAAATTCAAAAAATATTTCTTTTACATATATCCCGATGAGCCTTTGGTGCCATATGATTTTTTTTTTACATAAATGAAAAGTTGAAGCTTCGTGGAAGAATAACAGGGATGAATAACATACTCCATTCGTCCTTGAGTGTTTTATAACGGGTAGGTCATATGTGTCTTATTTCGTTTTTAAAAAATATAATATATTTTATGATTAAAATAATTATTTGATTTACATTCGTTATATTTTATAATTTAAGTTTCAATCTTTACAAAATTAGTAATAACTTTCTTTTTTTTTTTAATTTAACAATACGAACAAATTTATCAACAAAAAAAGATCAAAATTTAGCATAATTCGCTATATAAAAAGTTAAGGTTAATGTCATAAATGGTCCCTAAACTTTTTGATTTTCCACTGATCATCCTTAAATTTAGAAAAGTGTTAATTTTAATTCAAATTTACAAAATTGTCTCATAAATAATTCATGCCGTTAATTAAACGTTAAATTGGTATTAACAGAGGTCAAGTTAGGAAACTGACATTTAATGCTAAGGGTAAAAAAAGAATTTCGTACCCATCTTCAAAGCAATTACAAGTTAGGGTTACTGTCGGGCCGAATCTACTATATGACCCTTTCCGAGCGTTAGTCAAATTTCTCGATTATGTAGGCTAGCATCGTCTACTAGGGCTATGATTAGGGTAGGTTATGATTATGATAGGCTAGCAGCGGCAACTAGGGCTAGTATTTATGAGAGAAAGAGAGAATGCCTGTAGGATCAGAAGGCTCTGATGCCATGATAGAATAAAATTATGCTTAATTGAGCAATTCAAGTTTATTGATAATCCTAGAAGATCATTTATACAAGTAAATAAAGTACTAAATCAAATAAATAAAGTATTTAGAATAATCTCTTACATTAATTAAGAGGTATAATCAAATCAAAATTCTAGCAACAAAGATCGTATCCTATCTCTATTATAATTATAACTCATAATTATATAGATACTTCTATATTGATTAAATGGTCAACTCCATTTTATCTTTTTCTATTTTGCTTTGTATAAACATATTATGTGATCAAAATACTCTCTTAATTTTTCACTCTTACGATAAAACGGTAATCAATTTATGTCATAAAGTGTGCCACCTAAATATTTAAGAATTAATTTTTGACAATAAACCTTTTACATTAAACGTCTCAAATAAAATAGATAATTTTTTGCTCGGTACGGTAGGATAGAAAATAATGCTCCGTACATGTATCGAGAGTGGTAAATGGAGTGACATGATTACAAAATTGGAACTTTTGAGGTCCAATCTTCGCAAGAAAGTAAACCTCAGGGGCTCAAGTACAACAAGCCCCCCAAAATGAGATTCCTCGTTCCATTCCTTCCTCGTTTCATCAACGGTGGTTAACGTGAAAGGACCAAACAGTAGCATACACCGCGAAGCAGCAAACCAATCATAAAAATAATTTTCAGTTCGTTCGTCTGTGGTTCCATACCATTTCTGCTGCTCCCGTAACTTAGCTGTATGAATCGAAATCACAGTCTGTCTTCTGCTCGCAGATCGACCAACGCTCTGCTTCTTCTTCTTCCTCCTCCTCCCTAGCAGTAGAAATCTTCCCAATTTTTTTAGAGAGAGAAAGTAAGACACATATATATAAATTTATACAGAAAGGAGGGGAAAGATGTTTAAATTTCTGAAAGGAGTGGTCGCCGGATCTGGCACCGGACAAAAGGATCTGCCGTACAACATCGGCGAACCTTATTCCTCCGCTTGGGGTTCCTGGATTCATTCCCGCGGTACCTCCAAGGTTATTTCCCCCTCTCCCTCTCTATTGTAATTTTGATTTGCGTTTCTATCAGTAATTTCATGATTCAATTTTGTGGTTTCTGCGCTAAACTATGCGTATTTAGGCTATTTGTGCTGTAATGTAGTAGGATGAAGGTGCTGCTTATTTTGTTTCAGCTCAGGAATATTCTTCATTGATGGAGTGCGTTATGTCCGTGTTTCTGGTACAATTGAATTATGATTTCCTGAGTGTGGTTGCAACTAGAACCGTAGGAATAAGAGCTCAGCATTGTGATGCATGTGACTATAATATTTGATCTTCGCAGTGAAGTTCTTACAAATGTCAACCCTTAACCAAGCCTAGGAACTTAACGGAAGATAAAATAATTTTCGTAACTTCATAGGTTTTGATGTTCTTTCGTAAGAAGTCCACAAAAAATGAGAATCAACAAATGATGCCATCAGTAGGAAAGTCTTGTATGACAGGAGAGTGCATTGTATGAACACTAAGTTATAAGATGTCATCTTGCAGCATCAATCATCTGGCTCTCTTTTCTCTCTTCAAAAACAAACTCAACTCGATTCAGCCTTCATTCCAATCACTTGGGGTGGGCTACATGAATCCTTCTCCGTCATTCCACACAATCCAATGCCAAGTCACCGCATAGGTCGCAGTCCATAAAACGGTCAATGTCCTAGCTTTTTCGTGAAAGATTTTAGGATTCGTGTTCATAAGCAATCTGACAAGATTTTATGCTGGCTTTTTAGACTACATAACGCAACCTCCTCCTTACTCGGGCTTGGAAAAAAATTGAAGCTTCAATGTGTGCACTTAGCAACGTGATCATCTTGCCGTTCCTGGAACAGCCTAACCATTGCTGCATGGTCAACTGGTTTAACGAACCAAAAAAGGCGCCGTAGGAGGGTCAAAAGCTTGGTTCACCATAGTAATAGCTATTCCTAGGTGTTTAACTATATTAACTTATTCGTAAAGAAACTAACTATGCGTTGGAAAGATTCATCTTTTAATTACCTTGGTAACGATGGAAATTAGAATTAGGAATAGATGCTAGAAAAGGATAAAGATGTCGAAATGAATCGGGGAGATCTCATTTTTCTAATGGATATTAGGTTAGAAACTATGCAGGAAATCCCAGACTTGAATTTTGTTTCTGTTGGTGAGGATCGCTTTCTCTTCCTATCCAAGCATCCTTTATGCTGATGAATGTGAAACTTATATGGTTACCTAGATGGAACATTTAAACATTCTTTTTCTTAAAGAGCAAATTTTGAGCACCATGTAACTTAGCTGTGAATTGCCAATGTGACACCTGGCAGGATAGCCTGGTCGGCAGTTGTGATCAGGAATGGGGTAATTGAAACATGATCTGATAGCTAGGTTTAAGGGTTCTAAAGTTTGGACTGACAGGGTCTTGTGTATTCGGATTTAGGGTCGAAAGGAACTGGTTTTTGGATCTGATTGCGGGGTAAGTTGCTTTCAAAGTAAGTCAGTGATGAGAAGAAGGATAAGAAGTAGAATGTAGACATGGCATAGGCCTAGGCATTACACTCAGGTTTCTTGGCTCAGAAGTCGCACCAAAGATAAAGATGTATACACATCATAACAACACACTTAAGATGTCCTTCACTCTCTACCTTAATATTTAAACAACCAAATTGTACCGAAGACACATGAATTTGCTTTCATATTTTCTTTATTGGGCTTATCTTAATTGCATAACAATGTCTGTGAGAGTTGGCAGTTACTTTTTCAGTTTTTCTAAATACAGGACAGCTCAGTGCAGAAGGGTCTCGGCATTTGAGGCTAGAAAAGTCATTTGCAATATGCAGCCTTTATAGAAGAAGATGCTGTTTCTGTGTCTCTAACTTCTTAACCGTGATTCATTAGCCACAACAGAGTTACCCCTGTTGTGCTAGGGCTGGAAAAATTGTAGTACATTCATTAACCTTTCTAGGACTTGGGGATTTTCAGCATCTTGCTACTAAAAATAGGACGGAAAAGCTGATATATGAACTTAACTTGTTAGATTAGTTTAGCCCCTCACTTCTTTCTTTCAGTTAAAAAAAGAAAGAACTTTAGTAGATAGAAGAGAAGAATACCGAACAGCAGGAGAAGATGCCCTTTGAAAGAAAAAGAAAAATTACAAACCGAATAGGAAAATGAAAGAACATGGAAAGAGGTGCAGAAGCATGCTTTGAACTGATGTTCAGTACTGTATTAAATCTGTATGCAATACTCTCTTAAAAGCACAAGAAGTCCATAACCTGTAAGAACCTGAAGTTTTATCCTTGAGGAGAGGAAATGCTTAGCCTTCTTTTAGAGACGCAAATCTTCATTGCTGCAATTAATATTTTCGCTTTCTTGCTAGCTGGTTGTTAATCCAACTTAAGCTGAATAGTCTAGTGGCATCAACATTGTGATTTTCCTCATGTATGGCCCAATATATTTCATACATTATAACACAGGTGAAGCACACTATGTATATGTGTGTGTATAATAATATATATATATAATGTAATATATATGTATGTTATGTATAGCTTTATCACACTATGATTCTACATGTCTAATGCGTTGCAAGTCATGAACCATGCATATAAGAAACCTTCAAATTAATTTTCTCTTGGTTTTGTGTTATTTTCGAACGAAGTTGATTAACTTAAATTGTTGGTTGGATTTCCAGGATGATGGATCCCCGGTATCGATTTTTTCCCTTTCTGGAAATAATGCGAATGATGGACATTTAGCTGCTGGTCGCAATGGCGTCAAGCGTCTCAGAACCGTAAGCTACAAATGAAAGTTGAAAACTGAGTATTTTTATGCTTCAACCTCAGATGTTTAAAACTTATTATTAATAAATGTTAATCTGTTCCCTGTATGCTTTCTTAAAGAAGTTATTCTAGACAATAATTATTTATTCTAAGACAGTCGTCGCTAAATATTTATGGTATTATCTGTGGATGTTTGTATACTATTCTGCTGAAGAAGCATATGTAGTTTTTATTGTTAAATATGTTGCCTATGTATGATGGGAAAGTTTATAGTTATTAGCTTGAAGTCATTCTGGATAGATAGTGAGTTGGATTTGCAAGAAGATTTTTTAGCGTCGCTCTCAGTAATAGAAAATTTTCTAATCTTCGGGCTTCAAATTACTGGATGTTGTCTCTCAGCATTTTTCTTTATACTTCCACACTTGCATGAATTAGGTTTCTTTTATATTGATGAATTGTTGTTGATGATTGCCACTTTCTATAATGATTCTAGGCAAACTTCGTTTGTTGCGTTCTTAATTTTTTTTGCTTACTCTCCTTTTGCTCTCTGAAAGGAAGCAAGGGAGGTAATGCATCTAATGCCTATGCACACCTTATGTGTGTTTTCTAAACTCAAATTTTGATTATTCACATTCCCTGCACCTTAATTCACAAAATTTTCTTTAACATCTATTTAAGTAGTACATTGACGTTAGCATTTCAATATTAAGTTCGTTAGATGCAATGACAGTTCTGATATTTTGGTTCCTTTCCTTTCCAGGTCAGACATCCCACTATTTTGTCATTTCTTCACAGTACTGAGGCTGAAAGTTTTGACGGTTCTTCTACAAAGGTTACTATCTATATTGTAACGGAACCCGTTATGCCACTGTCAGAAAAGATCAAGGAATTAGGATTAGAAGGTACCAGAAGGTACATGAGCCTTGTCTACTGGATTGGTTTGTTGATTTCTTCTTATGATTCACACGCTGATTGTTTTAGTTTCAGTTGAATTCACTGTATGTTTACATAATGGTTTATTGTATGCATTCACTGCACACTGATTGCTAGTGTACCGAGATGGCACTTAACATGCATTCAGCTGTTGAACTCACTCTTTAAGACCTATTCTTTTATGTGCATTAGGATTTCTGAATGTCATTTTCACACTTTTGTTCTCTTTTATTAGTCATCTACTCATCTTACTAACTAATTTGTTCAATGACTAAAGCTTAACCCAACAAAATTAAAATGTTTAGGAGTGTATGAGAAATGAAATGGCATAACTTTGGGCTGGCCATGTCACCCTTACACATTTCCTTCCCCCTCCTCCCCAATTCTGGTTTTTTCACCTGAGGCATGTGTCGGTTATCTCCGGCCTTATCACGGTTGGTGTGCCCTTTCTATTCCTTTGTTTTTCATCTCTAAATGCTGTACTGGCTTTTGATGGCAGGGATGAGTATTATGCTTGGGGACTGCAGCGGATAGCAACAGCTGTGAGCTTCCTAAATAATGATTGCAAACTTGTGAGTACATCCAATAAGATTTTAAACTAATTGCAGCATCTAGTGGCATGGCTTAAACAGACAACTAATTTGTTTTGTATACAAATATGTCTTGGGATGTTAGCTGGTCCCATAGAGTGCAGTCGATGATTTCTTGTCTACAAATTAGCTAAGTAGTAGAATTTTAATCTTGTAATTCAACAATTGGGGTGTCTCCTACCTTTTTATCAGTTATGGCTCACATTATGATTCTAGCTTAAGGAACTTTTAGAAGTTATCAAAATCGGTATTGTTCGTCAGTTGCGCCAGTGATGACAATTCATTTTAAAAGGTTCCAAGTTAAATCTGTTGATGCATAAAAACCTGTTAGTGTTTTATTGAGCAATAAGAGAACATGTCCCTTCTGTTTCCTCTGAGACACAAACAGCTTTTAAGTTCAACAAACATAGGTCTCAGATAGAATAGTTATATCTCTACTATAACCTAAGGGAAGGCAAAGAAATTGATCTCTCCAACCGCTTTGGTGTCTCCAATGAGTAGATTCCCCCAATATTTCTGAACTGTAACTCGTATGTTTTCTCGAAGCATCTCTCTTTTTAATCTTTCCAGAAATTGTCTTACATGGAGACTGCAGAAATCTGAAAGTGTCACACTCGCATCTGCATGTGCTAAATTAACTTGTATGCCTTAATCAAGCAGATTATCTGGCTGCTAATGCTTAATGTAGAGATTACTAATCTTGTTAAAGTTTTCTTCAAAGCAATATGTTTCCCAGCTTCTATAAGTGCAGACCCATAGTTTTCATTAAGGTATTTCATGGTTGACCTTTGCCGTATCTTCCCCATTGATTTTACAGGTTCATGGTAATGTCTGTTTGGAAAGTGTGGTTGTCACTCAAACTTTGGACTGGAAACTGCATGCTTTTGATGTTCTCTCGGAGTTTGATGGGAATAATGAAGCTTCTACAGGACCAATGCTGGTATATTTTGTGTTTGGATGTGATCGTTGGTTGTCTTGTCTGTTCATCTTCTGGCATGATTTGTATTCCGCTAAACTGGTAGCTTATGGGTCTGAGATAGGGTTATAAAATAAAATGGACGCGGTCAAAGTTTTGAAGGAATAGTGTCCTACAGATAGTATGCTATAATGCATATAAGGATTCCTAGTTGATTATGTTTCTGCAAGTTCTTTCTTTTTTACGAGCAAAAATGTCTTGAACTTCTTAATTACCAGGCATGATAACATTTGTTTTAAAACCATATCCACTTAGTACGAAAATGGCTTTGAATTTGCTTTACTTTTCTAGTTTCTTGTTTGAAATCATGTCTACCTTTGCAATACTTGGCCAGAGAATTTTGGTTTCTTGTAAATTTATTTAGCATTAATATGTTCAATCCAGCAATATGAATGGCTAGTTGGTACACAATACAAACCAATGGAGCTGGCAAAATCTGAATGGGGAACAATCAGAAAATCACCAGCTTGGTCTATTGATTCCTGGGGATTGGGTGAGTCTTTACTGCCTTATTATTTAATATATCTTTTGAATTTATAAAATAGTAACAGATCGGGGGAAGAGTAACTGTTATTGATTATCTAATTAGGCAGGATAACATGCCTGTGTTGGCTTAGGTACTTTTAAGGTACAATGTTAGGGTGTGTTCGCCAATGGCGTTTTTGCCACTTTGTTCGAAAAAAAAGCCAAAAACGATGTTCACTTGGTTAGTTTCAAAAACACCGTTTTCTCTCACTTACCTACTCTTTTTACATACTCCTATACCCACCTATATATATCCTATCAAACATCACATCAAATCACTACTACCATTCTCTCTCTTTCTCTTTTCATCACTATCATGTAAATTGTGAAGGGAAAATCCGAAATTTAAGATTCCACCAAAAACCACACAAAACACAAACAAAAGCAAAACTCAAACAAAAATTCCAAAAACACACTATCCAAATGCACCCTAGTATCTTTTGGTTAGATTTAGGTCATGGAGATTTGCAGCATTTTTTGGTATACTGGCGCACCTATAACAAGTTCATCTAACTGCAACCAGATATTCTTAGCTAAGAAACTCTTACGAATTTGGTCTTTCATAGTGTTACCGCTGACAGTCGTATGTAATTTATGTACATTGTTTTCATGAGAAATCTGATTTAGGATGTGATTGCTAGGATGCCTCATCTATGAACTTTTTTCTGGTTTGAAATTAAGCAAGACAGAGGAGCTGCGCAATACCGCTTCCATTCCAAAGGTCAGCTTGTTAAATAATCGATGAGGTGGTGACTTCTATGTGGCCCCTCATTATTTCCTTATTCACCATCATTTTTTTTTTTCCAACTTAATGTCGTCATTTGAGCAAGTAAGGGTGTGCAAGTACATCCAAATTGCCTCAGCTGCTTTGACTTCCAACCATATGAAGATTCATTTTCATTTGCATTTGTCTACTTTCCTGTCTCACAGTCTCTACTTCCAGATTATCAGCGGCTCTTGAGTTCTATGCCTTCTCGCAGGTTGAATTCGTCAAAGCTTGTGGAGAATTGTGGTTAGCCCTTAACCATATGTTTGGCTCTATCTGTGATTCTTACTTGTGATGTTGTTTTGATCATTTATGTTTCGTACTAAAATGCAGTATATGAATACAAATGCTCTGTTTGAACCAGTGTTACCTACATGAAGCCTATGAATCTATATTTTCTTCTCCTTGATTGCTCATATCTCTTCCAAATCTACAACATTGTTCCACTATGTGATTACGTTTCTGTGTCCTGTGCTGTCATGTGACTACGTTAAGTGCAAATTGTTGATAACAGAGTATTTCCAGAACAAGTTGGTGGATACTATACATTTCATGGAAATACTTAATTTGAAGGATAGTGTTGAGAAGGATACATTCTTCCGCAAACTTCCAAATCTTGCAGAGCAGCTCCCTCGTCAAATCGTCCTTAAAAAGGTATCTATATTATCATGTGCAACTCATTATACTTTAGTGTTGATTCTAATTTTATTTTTACGAGTGATTTGTGAATTTGTCATCTGGGTCCAACAGCTACTTCCTTTACTAGCTTCTGCGTTAGAATTCGGCTCAGCTGCTGCCCCTGCATTGACTGCATTGTTGAAAATGGGTGCTTGGCTTTCAGCAGAAGAATTCAGCGTCAAGGTCTGGCTCTCTTGTCTTAGCATCCATCTCTAATCAATTGATCATTTTAAGTCTCATATGGTGACTGTCTCTAATTACTTTACTGATTCCTTTCTGTGAATTTGGGCCCTACGTAGGTACTGCCAACAATTGTAAAACTTTTTGCCTCCAACGACAGGGCAATCCGTGTTGGTCTCCTGCAGCATATTGATCAATTTGGGGAGTCTTTTTCATCCCAAATTGTTGACGAGCAAGTAAGAAGTTGGTACCAAATGATTCTTCTTTCGCACTCTAAACATCATTCTTGTTGTCAAGAATTTCCAATGATCCCTTTGACTAGGTTTACCCTCATGTTGCTACGGGTTTCTCGGACACATCTGCCTTTCTCCGTGAGCTGACACTTAAATCAATGCTTGTACTCGCTCCTAAGGTATCTACTTTTGTTACTTTGACTGCTTGATGTTCCATGGTCTTTGGCCTGATTATGATGACTTAAGTTACTGTGAATGAGCCAAGAAGTGTCTTAAAATAATGCTACGACTTCCTGATCTCTGTCTTTTCTAACACTGTCCCATAATGGAATAAAACTGAAACTGTAAAGAAAGCAGACATTGTAGATAAGTTTTATGATGAATAATTTAACTCGGTCAACCTTATTTATATAGTTTTCTATCCAAGAGGCACTCAATTATTGTGAGCATAATCAGCTGACCCCGAGCTTTGAGAAAAGCTAGGGGGTAGCTTGTAGGTGAAAGGTGGAATTATACATCGTAGTAAGATAGGGAGTTATGAAAATTGATGCAATAATAACCGAATGCACTCATCTTTAGAGGAAGTAGTATCAATTAGTCATGGTTTCTGATCCTTTCATTAATGATTAATGTTGTTATTGTTGTTGGTTTTTTCTTGTTTCCGTTTTCAATAATTTTTTTTTTTTTTTTTTTTACTGTGATTGCAGCTGTCTCACCGAACTATATCAGGATCACTCTTGAAATATCTTTCAAAGCTCCAGGTATTGCTCCCTTCATTTGGTGATACAACAGAATTTCTCTGTAATTTGTTACCATTTTGAAAATCTCAGACTTTTCCCTTTACAATATCAAGTTTATCTTGTTTACATATCTGTTGGCATAGTCCGTGCCAATTTTTTTCCTGCTCTTGAACATTATATCAAACTAGGAGAAGAGGCCATTTGCAACGCAGGTGGGTGGGTGTTTAGCAGTTTGTCCATAGTGTTGCATAAATAAATAGATAGTAGTTCTCAATGACAGCTTAAAATGAAGCAAGATGTTCAATTACAAAAATTGAGTAGTTCTTACATTGTGAATATTCTATGATTAGTTAGAAAACAAATTGCATCTTATTAACCCGAAATGTACAGTAGAGGGCGACCAAACAGTAGAAAACTCATTCTTCTTATCACATTACACTTCATGAATTTGTATATGTGGTACAAAAAATATATTTCTATTAAATATGCTAACTTATATTTTCATGCTGTTTAAAAGAAAATTGAAATTAGGTTTGTGTAAGTTTGTAAGGAATTGGTGATCCGAGTGATTAATTTTCAAAGGGTTGAAGGAGTTTCAAGGTGGGAGTCACTTCTTGTGGGTGGTGAAGTGGAGTAATTTATAGATATCGAGCGTAGTTTGGTCCAAGAAAAAAGGCTTCGTTTTGATCTTATTTTTAATGTTTGTGGTGTTTGTTTTTCATTTTCCTAACTTCAGGTAGATGAAGAACCAGCTATTAGAACAAATACCACCATTCTACTGGGAAATATCGCAAGCCACCTCAATGAAGGGGTTAGTAAAGTTTGATGTCTTTTCATTTGTTTAGTGTACTTTATTACTGTTGGAGATGCCACATCCATCTCCCAGTCTTAGCTGGTGATGTTGTGAGCCATATGTAAATACTCGTGTGAAAGTGGTATTGTCAGCCCTACCTAGCAGCCCCTTATAAAAGCAAAAAAGAACAAAAAGAAAAAGAGGACAAGGAATAATTAACAACTTGAGAATTTGCTGGTACATTGCAGACACGGAAAAGAGTTCTGATAAATGCATTCACTGTACGTGCTTTGCGTGATACGTTCTCTCCTGCCCGTGGAGCAGGTTGGACAATTTACTTTATCTCCTTGCATCGCTTTTTCTGGCTTACAAATGATAATGCTCTTTTTTCTCTGTGCCTCTCCCTCAATTTTGATCAATTAGCATTTGCTGTGGCATGACAGGTATTATGGCTCTGTGTGCGACAAGTTCTTATTATGATGTCACGGAGATTGCAACTCGGATTTTGCCAAATGTTGTTGTGCTTACAATTGATCCTGATAGGTTATTACCCTTCCCTTTATGTTGTAATTGACTCAGCTCTCTAATCACTTGGTAATTATATTTCTTTAAGGAGTGGCGAATTCCCTCCCTGTCAACTGTCCCCTTGGAAATTTTTTGCGGGTTATTTGCAACTTCAATAGTTGGAAGAGAAATAAAAGGAGTAAAGTTCTTAATAATATCAATGCCCCTATCTTCTTAGAAGTTTGTATTAGGGGAATATTGACCATGTAGCGATGCAGCATGCTTCTGGTAGTTTGAATGGCCACATTTGCTCTTGCTAGTTCCATAAGGTAGCATGCAGTAGTGGTCATAGTGGTAATGTGGATATATTAATTCCTTAATTGTTTTCTGCACGTAATGCTTGAACTTGGCAGGAGTTCCAAAATCTATCTTCATTTCCTTGTGTCTCAAATCTCAATCATCTATGGAGTGTATGAGTAAAGGTTCTTAGATTATTTGATTTATTTATTGCTATATGTACGAGTTCTATTTTTCGCCTTCGAGCGAAGCTAGTGGACACCTGTATATAGGGAAAAACTGATGCTCCTGGACCTGGTATCATCCTTAAATTCTTTTTTCCATGTACTCACATATGCTCTACCTACCATTGCAACCGGCATGTTATCTTCAGAGCTAAATTTCAGTGTTATCGTTCACTTTTGATGCATCAGTTTCATCTGCTAACCTTTGTTATTTTGGGCACGAAGGCAAAGTGATCAGTTGAGTGTGATTCTAGGAGAGGGTTAGATGTGTGGTTGTTCATGATTAAGAACTCTGTTTCTAGCTCAACCTATCAGTCCTCATATTTCCTTCAAGCGTTGCATACAAATTGGCTATTTTTCACATTCATATGCTAACTTAGGGGTTTTTTGACCTTAAAAGCAGAAGGATCCAGTTGAGTTAGATGTTCCTACACTGGGAGACGGTAACATATAGGTTTGTCCTGTGATTCAGAACTGTGGTGGTAACAACCCCTGACCTGTGTGTATAAATTCCAAAAAGCACATTGTTGAATGCAGTTTTTAATCAGTTCGGTGATGATGGAAGAGAATGCTTGCGGTTAATCTTTGTTTCATGAGGATTGGATTGTGATATGTCTCTTCTTTTACAATTGCATGTGTTCTTTCTGTTTAGACTCCTCTCTCTGCTAACTGACCTTCTCATCGGCTGTTTTTTTTTAAATATATCATTCCTTATTTGTGAGATTCTTGCAATTGCAAATATGTTTTTGAGTTTGCTTGATTTCAATTTTATACTTGAAACAATGGCAGTGATGTTCGATCAAAGGCTTTCCAAGCTGTTGAACAATTTCTTCAGATAGTGAAGCAATACTATGAGAAGGTCAGTTCTATGGCTTTCTTGATCATGGTTAATCTGTGTCCGTTCTTCATAAATTGAAGGACTTCTAGATATGTTCTCTGACTACATAAAGTATGTCAAAAAGGGTAAGATATACCTGACTCCTTCAACAAAAATGAGTTAAATGCTATAATTAAACTGGAAATTCGCTGCATGCTGAGTGACATTTTGAATAATGTGCTCCTAGTGCAAGAGTTATACCCTTCCACTCCAAACAATAAGCCAGCCATTTTGCCTCTGAGCCTCTCTATATGAATGCTGTAGACGTTAGCATAGGTTTTTATTTGATTGTCTTTCTCTTTCTGTCAGATGCTCTGTATTTAATTTTTTATTGTGCACTTGTGATCGGAGACTTGGGGTTCTTACTTCACCTAAGTTAGTGGTATTTTTAGTTTAATGATTTCTAGTCAATTGGCTGCTATTCTTGTAGAGTTTCATGTTGGGTGTCAGGACTCAGGAAGCTTTTGGGAAATGCGCATACGATGTACTTAGTACCTGTTTATCATTCTTGAGTACATCTAAGGACAAGTGGGTATGACGCCATGAGAGAATGGCTTAGGTGATTGTGGTGCTTCAATACAATCTACTTCTTTCCTAAGAAATTCAACCACCCTTAATTGTCTTCAGGATCTTTCTTACTGCTAATGTGCTGCAAGAAGGAGATGCTACGTACAACTGGCTCTTCTCTCGTTTTATATTCATGCCTACAGTTATGCTTGACAGCATGGTATTGCATTTTTTTATAATAATTGATTGAACAGCAGCTCTGGGGCCATTTAAAGAGGAATATTTATTGTTTGAGCCATATCGTGAGTCCTGACATAAGAAGGCAAACAGGGCCAGTACTTGAAATAATAATCCATTAAGAAATACCAATACTAGGATTCAAACAAGTTGATAATCAAATGGAATGACTAATTTGTTGGGTTCAGTAGAATGAGGGTCCCAAATGTTGATGGTTTACCATGATTACCAGGGATAGAGTTGAAACTTTGCTCAGTGACAAATTTCATCTATTGTTTTGTAATTGGCTTCTTACATTTTCATGCTTAAGAGAATCAGTTGGCTCATTTGAGCTGCTATGGATCAACCTGGCGGTCCTGGCCTCTGTTTTTCATCACTCTATTCCCATTCCGTCATAATTCCTGCTTATTTACCGAGTACTCTGTTTAATACCCGGATTAATCGCTGAAGAACCTCTTGAATAAGAGTAAAACATATTTGCAAAGACAGACTATTTTAACAGTTTAAATATTTGAAATTTAATTTACGACATGCATGATGGAGATTATGGATTGTATATTTTTTTTAATTACATGTTAATGTTATATTGACCCTCCACATGATCTTTTCTAGACGAATTCTGAGGATAGTGGAGCTCCAAGCTCAGGAATTTCGTCACTTCCCGGAAATGCAAGTTTACTTGGGTATGTTGGTTTGGAACTTTCGTCTTAGTTTTACATATGCTCCTGTATTATTTATGTCTTTTCATCTCTACCATAGATTATTATTTCATCCAGCTGTTTGAAAGCAAATAAGAAACATGGCATGCATTTTAGTCCGTAGAAGTCCGCTCGCTCACCATTTCTAGTTATACTTTTGATTTTGACATCTAAAACAATTCCGTCTGGGTTTTGTCGAATAGTATCATTTTTATGGTTTGGCAACATGTGAATCCTCCCTTCATGCAACTCCTTTTCTTGATGATCCGTTTGTTTCAGAGATTCACTTGGTGCGGTTCTGTTGTACTCCTCCTGTTCCGTACAAAGAGTCCACTTTTGACTAGTTTTAGTCAATTTGTACGCACTCTTGAGAAAATCGTATAATAAAAGTTTTTTTTTTTAAATCATCAAAACTTCAGCTCAAATTACTTTTGATGTCATTTTAATTGCTTGAAAGTATTTTACTAAAATGCAAAAAAAGAGACTTAGTGCATTGCTGACTTTTAAGGAAGTGGACTCTTTGGTTGTGAGGGATTGAAGTATACGATTGGAAGCAAAAAGTAATTCTGATCCAATCACTATTTCCAAGGGTAGTTATGAATCTGTAAAACATATTCTAAGAATGGGGGCTCTTGAGAGAAGCAGCATGAGTCATGCTTCATAGTTGCCCCTCTGTCTCAACGAAAGAGTCCTAGTTTGTTTTACCCTATTCTAAGAATGGGGGCTCTTGAGAGAAGAGCATGAGTCATGCTTCATAGTTGCCCCTCTGTCTCAACGAAAGAGTCCTAGTTTGTTTTACCCCATCCTGAAGATTTTTTTATGAATTCATTTACTTCTTCAAAATTATGAAGTTCCAGGTGTTTAAGTACTCTACTATTTTCTTCTGCTGTTTATAGTGTCTATAGTCTTATTATGTAAATTTATGTCATATATGATATATCTATCATAAAAATGGTCAAATTTTGTTTTAAAAAAAAAGAAGAGAAAAAAATGAGGTAAAATAGAGTGCCAAATGTACAACCAAACCCTCTTTTATGGGAGAGGGAGTAGATCATTTATGTCAAGCTAACCTGACCTGTAACTTGTGAAATTGATAGTACAGAGTTGATTTTTCTGTGAATTAGCGAATACTTATGTTAATAACCATACCTCAGTTTGTGGTTGATTTTGTAAACTAGTTCGCATTTCATATATTAGAAAGTGTAGTTTTTTCCGGAAGGGTTGTCTCTGTAGCGCTGACATTAAACATCATGGTGATTGCAGATGGGCTATGAGCTCGTTGACTCTCAAAGGCAAACCTTCTGAACAAACTCCACATACTCCGGTGCCTACCAGTGCGCCTCTTGCATCTACCATCTCCAATAACAGCTCAGGCAAGAATCACAACTTGACTATCATTCTGTTCAAAGGCGGAAGAAGAAGCATTCATTGGAAATTGATGAGGCAATCTTTTTTTATAAGTATACAACTCTGAATGAAATGATACAAGCTTATGCTGTTTAGAACTTAAGATGTAGCTGACGGTCCTGATTGGCTGTAAATGATGGGAGGAAGCTAAAGTTTTCTATTATCATGGGGAAGTCTTAGGACAAGCAAAATTATTCCACCAAGGGTATGCTCCAAGAAGGGAATTTATGATTTCATCCGTCATCCTCACAACGGTTTCTCCCTTCAAAAGGATCTAAGAGATGTTTAACCTGTGGCACAGTCTCTATAAAGCTCAAAAAGAAAGAAGGCAAGAACTAGTACACCTTTACTAATCTCAGCCACTAGAGGATCCAACAAAAAACTACTTGTAGCTCCAATGGGACATTCTTGTAAAGTTTTACGTACTCGAAAGAAATAATCCTCTCCTCCTAGGTAGTCATAAGCAGCCTCGGGAACCTGCAAAGTTTTCCTTGAGCCACCATAAAGCTGCGGAATAAGAAATAAAGCCTTTACACCAACCGAATGTTCAGTCTTTGCATGCAAAAGACATCTCTCAAATAATCCACTTGAGGCAAAGAGAAGGAACATTCTAACCCACCTTTATGCTGAAATATGATTTAACTAAATCCTTGGTATTCCCGTGACAAATTACAGGATAAATAGTGAAAATCGTAAACATGTTTCAGATCCATAGGTGCAGATGGTGTGTATTTTACTAAAAGATGAGCAAGCTTGTGTTGGTATTGCTGTTGGGATTCAGTGGATAATTCTTGCATTCTTGCAATTTTAGAACATAGAATTCATTCTTTTGCACGAGGACTGAAATAAAGAAAACATCAGGAAAGTGAAGTGTTAAACCATGTTTTAGAATGTTATGATAAGAATGTATCTTCTCTAGCATTATATTTTGTCGTTGTGACTTGGAGCTGTTCCATAACATGCCAAAAAATGATTGTAATGGAGGGCATTTTCCTTTCTAGTGGAACAACTGACCTAAAACCAAAGGTTCTCTTAAAAGATGATATTGGGTGATCAGATGTATTTCTGTGAATGAACAGGAGTGATGAAACATTTCTTTTTCTTTTTCTTTTTTCTGGGTGGATATAGAGAAAGGGCACATTGGATATACTCTTCCAGCCGTCCTTGTAGCCTTAACATAGGGTTGAATCCTTGTCAGTTTTTCATTGGAGTAGATACCAAGAATTTTAAGTAGATTCAAGTCTTATCTTGGCTCTGCGGCATTAGGAAAGGGCAAATCTGATATACTCTTCTGCCTTATATCTCTTTGACACTGGCCGTTTCTCTTGTTGCATATGTCCACGAACTGATATCTGACCATCTTGTTATAATACAGTGATGGATACAGGAAATACAACACTAGTCCATGTAAGTTCTGGTGGAGACCTTGCCGAACAACCTGCACCTGTATCTCCCACTTCGACTGATGGGTGGGGAGAACTTGAGAATGGAATTGGTGAAGATCAGCAGAGTGATAAAGACGGGTGGGATGATATCGCGCCACTTGAAGAGCCAAAGCCATCTTCAGCTCTTGCAAACATCCAAGCAGCTCAAAAACGGCCTGTCTCGCAACCAAAACCACAAGGTTATGTTTATTTAGTACTCGTTTTTTTTTTCCCCCTTTCGAAAGAGTTTTAACTAATCATAGTTCTTATTAACTCACGGAAGATTTTTCTATTTGTTACAGCCTCAAATTTGCGGCCTAAAAGTTCAGCAACTATCAGCAAAGATGAAGACGATGACCTGTGGGGTTCCATAGCTGCCCCTCCTCCAAAAGTGGCATCAAAACCTCTGAATGTGAAATCGAGTCCGGCACTTGATAGCGATGACCCATGGGCTGCAATAGCAGCCCCACCACCGACGACGAGGGCAAAACCTTTATCAGCTGGACGGGGCCGGGGAACTAAAACGGCTGCTCCAAGATTGGGTGCTCAAAGGATAA
>JAOTQG010155740.1:0-18451 GCA_025631175.1 Iris virginica
AAACCAAAACCAACACAAAACAAACACAAAACACAAACAAAAACAAAACATATCAAAAAACCCCACTTCCAAACACATTTTAGTGTTTTATGGGAATGAGCACTGCTAACAAAGAGTGTGGCGCTCGATATAATTTGTACGTATAAGTTACCACCTCATAAAACAACGTCTTTATTACATGATTTTTTAAAACAAAAAATATTCTACATTAATTAAAGTTTAAAATTTAATATTTTATAGTTATCTTTTAAATTATTAAAATAAAATTTTAAAAAAATGTGACAAATAGAATAACATTTGGAAAAGAAGATCCAAACTCATCTCAATCATATTCCTTCCGTTTCATTTTAGTTGTTCATTATTCTTTTTTGAGAATAGGACAAGCAATTTATATACATAAATTTTATTTAGACCCACTTTTCATTTCATTAAGTCCATAAAATTTACTTTTCTTAATATTTTATAAATGGGTAGGGACTAGGGAACAATAAAATTAAAACAAAGGAAGTATTATTCTTCACAAACTTCTTACGTTCATTAGTAAGAAAGCATCAATGGCAAAATTAGAGCTGCAAATGAGTCGCGCCGATTCCTGAATTCAACTCGGCTCGTTCTGTTTAAGGCTGACTCGACTCTCATTGTTTTCATGAGCCAAGACGAACACTATTTTCAGGCCCATCATATTTTGCGAGTTCGACTCGATTCGACTCACAAGCTGGCTCGTTAATAGGTCGATTCGTTAGAATCCATCTCAACTCACTATTAATATGTTCAAATTTCAATTTAGGATATACAGATCCAGCAAAAGAGAATATAATAACTTAAAATATTAGACGTATAGGTACAAGCCAATACATAATAACTCAAAATGCTTGATTAACATTGACTCAAAGTTTAAACCAAAAAATAAAACATGAAACACATTCATACTATAATAGTAAAACACATGAACGGTTATAAATCATTAAAAAGGTCAATTTCTCTATTCATCCAAAGCTCGTGAAGATTTATCAAGGTCCGCCAAAACCTGTTATGCCTGGTTCGTGAAAGCTCGCGAATGCCCACGAGTGTGTCGCTATTTAGTTACGAATCGAGTCGAGCCCACTGATTTAAAGTCTTACTCGAATTCGTGAATATTCAACTTGTAAAAAAATTTAATGATGTGGACTCGACCCCAAAAAATTTGATTTGAGTCAGCTCAGGCCGAAAAGTATTGGACTTGGTTTTGCCCGTAAAAATTGAGCATCCAAACCAAATATGTTTTGAGTCACAAATTGGTTAAGAATCTCTTCAAATTAAGATTCATCGTTACTATAAAAAATATACCCAATATGCAGCGATCAAAGTTTGAACAATTTGTGATACCCTATTTTGAGACCGAGGTGTTTTTTTTTTTTTTTTTGAAAAAAATATATTACTCTTTTAATTTTCTTTTAAATTTCTTCGTTCCTTTTAAATTACTATCTTCTCTCCAAAATTTTATATGGCTTTCGAGGCATTTAAAAGGAAACGGAGAGAGTATTCCTCACTAGCTTAGAAGGCTGCGAGGGGTGGATGTAGGTGATCGTTGTATTTGAACCATTTCAAAAATTATTGTGTCGCTCTTTTACTCTCTTTACCCATACTAACTTGCTTGATAATTACTTAGCTGCTTATGTACATGGAGTAGTAAACTAGTGCCCAATAGGATCTCTCTTAAGAGGAAATGAACCTCTAGAGTTGGTGTCAAGCCTCCTCCCAACATCATCAAAAATGTTACTCTGGACATTCCCCATGAGTGTTTGTTTTGTGCAGGAGAGGACTCTTTTGGGTTGAACACGATTCCAGACCCTCCACTTCCATCTTCTTTTCCTTGGCTGATCCCCACATCACTGTATAAAACCCCACTGCAATTATGCTCCCCCCAATCACACTGCATAAAAAAAATGAAGCAGATCATTAATCTTAAATCGCCTTCATTCACTGCAGTTTTTAAGTTGAAGGTTTCATCTGTCTCCTCCCCCACCGCCACCTCGTTTTATAACGAGAAGATCCATATACTAGAATGGACGCATACCTTCCTAGCAGAAGTTTATCACCGAGGAACATGATCCCTGAGATCGCTGCGATAACAATCTCAATGGGCTTGAACAATGCTACGAACACGGGACCTTTCTTTCGCATGCACCATGTTATGACAGTTACACGAAAAACACTCCCTGCAATCCCCTATATACACAATGAAATAAATCAGAATCAGTATTTTGGAGGAATCACCAAACAAAATAAAAAGGGGGGATTTTTTTTTTTGTCTGTGTAGTTAAACTTTACTTACTGAAAACACAACAGCAGTAATCTGAATGCCTGGGCGCAGTACCCATACAACTGGATTTCTTTCGACCAGGAGAGTGAAAATCGCGCATTGGATAATCAAAAAGCAAAAGTAGAAAAACACTACGGTGGTTTCGTCAGGATATGCCTTAATTGTTGCTGCCTAGTTTATAGAGATCAGAGTCAGCAAACTGTAAGAGTACAGTAACCCATTGTACTTAAAAAGGAACTGAACTGGAAACGCTCTTCCTGCATGAATATGCTACCTGAAAAACATTCCATATTGAAGAGAAAATGCAAGCCATTGAGATAATAAGGGCTCCTAGCACCCAGGTGGACTGTTGAGATAGAAGAGTCTGATGAGCGGAATCAGGAGAAATGTTGAAGCCAATCGGAGGACCTTTGTAAAGAGTCATCACGAATGCTCCTATTATTGCCACGAGAGTGCCCAATGCTTTTGCTTGGCTGCTCGATCTTCTTAGTTCTAACTTCTCCAGCCTAGATTTTTAACAACATGAAAGCAGCACTCGGAACCGATGTTAATTAGCTAGACTCGCCACAAAGGATCTGGCTGTCAGATGCACCAAAACTTGAAATTATGTACAAATATGTGTTGCAAACATCCACAAGTACCAATTCGTACCAACACACCCACACCCATATGAGTAATTTGGAGAAAATAAGGTAACATAGCTTGTAACGCGATGAAACAAAACAGGGCAATGCATTTCGACCAGAAACTACATTGGAATATTACAATCTATAGCAATCCCTTGCACAATAGCATGGTCTGATATGCAAACTACATCAACTTAATCAGCCACTAGATTTAGTCAATATACTGTGGAAGGCAAATCTGGCTTCCGATTAATGATAAGCCGTACCTGAAAATGATGGCGAGCAAGAAAGTAAAACCAGGAATCAAGTTGCCTAGAGCAGCTGCTAGAGTGGGAGAGCTATATCCAATACCTGTATATGCACCTACCTGGAGTAAACACCTGCAACATATATTTACATATCTAATCTTTATATACTACGATAAAACTCCAATCTGAAATCTGATCATCTCAAATGTATATAAATTGGTTACCCTAACAGGCCGAGCATAAAGCAACTAGAGAGCAGAGAGAACGTAAGAGGCAGCCGATTACTTCTGCAAAAATAGGAAAGTCTTAAAGCTCTTTTTTTTCTTCTTATGAAGATCATAATAACTCGAGAAGTGAAGGCATAAAAAAACCTATAGAAGGGTACGCACCTGTGGCGATGGATGATGAAGTAAGGAAGAAGGAGGAGGGTGCCAAGTCCATTGTAATAGACAACATAAACTAGGTTGCTCATTCCTTGATTCATGGCGGCTTTACTCAGCGTTAGCATTCCAACCTCCACACACTCGACAACCATCATCAACACAAATGGCAACACATCCTCTGTACAAGACAGGGCGGTCGCCATCTCTACCTCTCTCTCTCTAGATTCTCCGATAAATCAGTCCTTCCACAGTCACAGAAGCAGAAATGGTACAGAAACAAAAAAATTTCTTTCTTCTGACGGAGACTAGTAGTTACTTCATGTATGTGGCCATCTTCTCCGCCACGTTTATTTTCACCAAAATTAGAAGTGACCTTCCACTAATTCACTGTATTATAATTATTGGGTGTTGTCATTAGTGACTTAACATCATTGGACAATGAAAATGAAATATGTGTTCACATGGGTTATGACAAAGAATCTGGGCCATCACACAATGTCCTGAGTTATCATAAATTATTGTCCTTAAACATCAGTAAAGGGCAACTTCAGTGACCCTACATGACATGTGATTTGTCTCTTTCATCACCCATCCTGTCACATAAAGATTGTCTTTTTTAGGAGAATCTTATTAAACCCAACTTCTCTTGTATCTTTACGTTTTTAAATGAATTATTTCAATAGATTAGACTAATCTGCCTAATAATCCAAAAGATGGAATTTTTAATCACTAACACAATGTTCTTGGAATTATTGCAAGAGTGGAATGTTATGGTCCAGCCCACAAACAATGTTGCTTTCCCTGTGCTGTCCCCAGATCACTGCATAAAATCCTAATGCGATTGTGAGTCCTCCAACTACACTGCCTAGATGGAGAGTGTCGCCGAGGAAAATGATCCCCAAGATCACTGCAATCACCATTGAGATGGGCTTGAATATAGATACGTATACTGGACCTTTCTTGCGGAAGCACCATGTTACAACACCATTCCTGAACACACTTCCAGTTACTGCCTGTTGGTGAAGAAGCTAAACCCATCAGCAATTTTTCAACCTATGAAATCCAATCAAAACTATATATATACACACACATCCTGGGGAAGAATTTATTTCCATATGATCATCAAAGTGAATCACCAAAATAATTAGAACCAGCTAGGCTAGGCTAGGCAGTTTACTTACTGCAAAAACAACGGCTATCATCTCAATGCCAGGGCGTAACACCCAAGCACCATGATCCTTCCTCTCTATAACGAGAGTGCAAATTGCAGACTGCATTGTCCCGAATAAGCAAAAGAAAAATACGATGGTCATTTCATCTGGGTACTCTTTGACTGTGGCCGTCTGGATGGAGAAAAAAAAGTAGAATCAAATTGTTTGAACATGGAGAGAAGAGAGGGGATGGCTAGGTTCCAAAAGCTAGAGAGTTTGGGTATTCATCCTATACTCAATTTGACAGACAATATTACCTGAAAAACATTCCATAATGAAGAAAACGCTGCAGTGATTGCAAGAAAAAGCCCTCCAAGTACCCAGTTTGACTGTTGTGACTCTAGAAGACGATGATTAGGTGAATTCAGAGGAGATGTAATCAAGCTAATTGTTGGGCCTTTATAAAGAGTCATCACAAATGCTCCTGCTATTGCTAGTGTTGCACCCAAGGTCTTCGCTTGGCTGCTCGATTTTCTCAATTCTAGTTTCTCCATCCTAATTATACCAAAACCAACATCAATGTGGTAACATGCTAACTACATATGTGATCAAGCATCAACATAAAGAAATTCATCATACAACTGACTAAATTGAGTAATTATTGGAGTCCCTACCCAAAAATGATTGCAAGCAAGAAAGTAAAAGCTGGAATCAAGTTTCCCATGGCAGCTCCCAGAGTTGGAGAACTGTAGCCAATACCAATATATGCAAATATCTGCAGCAAACAAATCCTGCAGGAATTCTTAATGATAAATGTTTCAGATCTAAATCTGATAAGCTCAAAGGAGAAGAATGACATGCATAACTGTTCGCTTACCCTAAAAGGCCGAGGGCAAAGAATCTACACAGAAGAGACAAAGTGAGAGGAGGCCGATTACTTCTGTAAGAAAAGAAAAAGGAAGCTATTTATGTTCATAACTTTAAGTTTAGAAAAAAAAAAAAAAGCACTGCAAGAAAGAAGAGACAGACATCAAGATCTGAAATGAGTTGGGAATGGGAAACCTCTGGCTTTGGATGATGAAGTATGGAAGAAGAATGAGGGTACCAAGTGCATTAACATAAACAACGTAAACAAATTTGCTCATGCCGTTATTGATGGCTGCTTTTGCTAGCGTCGTCATACCAACCTCCGTGCACTCCACCATCAGCATAAGAGCAAAGGGCAGCACGTCCTCTGTACAAGACACCATCTCCAACTCCATCCCTCCCTATCTCCTCTGTTTATAACTAAACAAGAAAATATCTATCTAGAACAAGTCAATAATGTAATTGTGCCAAGTGTGAGAGAATTCCTCCATCTCCTTGAACTAAGCAATGACCATTTTATAGAACCATTAGAATGGATCTTACAGTTTACAGCTCTGCATATTCAGATCTTACATGAGGTTAATAGTTTTGTCCTTAATTACCTGTTTACTTTTTGGTCCGTACAAAGACTCATTAGACATGCATAGTTGGGTTGTTTTCAGTTGGTGCTGCCTTGCAACTGGAGCACTTCATAGTAATAGTAACAGATTACTACGACATGCATTTACATAACATTTTCGTGGTTTTACATAATTTTGGTCTATATTGGTGCTTTTGGCAGAGCAAATTGAAAAAAAAAAATTAAAATTGTGGGTGGGTGCTGCTGGCTTTTACTGATAACTTAGACAACGACCATTCAAAGAGAACGGATCATCTCTCTCTCTCCAACTAGAAAATAGAGCAATGATTCGATTAATATATACATACGAACTTAACACTGAAAAAGTGCGTGTTACCCAGCAATAATCTAATAAACCATAAAAACAACACTGCAACCTCTTTAATTAAACAAAATTAACTCTTCCTTTGCTTTCTCCTTAAGTTAGGCATAGCACTCAAAAATCCCATAGGCCTTGCCTCAGAATCATCTTTTTCAATATTTTCCCGAGACATTGCTGGGCAGGAACCATCAGCGACATCTGAACTGCACGTTTCTTGCCTTTCAGAAGCTTCAGTTTTCCCTCCAACTCGAGGTTCATTCAGCCCTTTTATTGGGCCAGGGTCCATTCGGGATGGGCCAATATCTCTTTCAGCTTCTTCCACAAGACATGAACCATGAGAAAGATCAGGATTCCCAAAGCTCGTACTTCTCGCCGGGCTTGAAGCACTTTCTTCTACCTCATCTTCTTCCAAGCAAAATCCACCCCCCATATAAAGGTACTCTTTCGATGATTCTTCCGCAGGGAGATCATCCCCATTCTGACCTGAGTCCTGAGGATTTACTTCTAGTGCAGCCTCAGCCATACAGAATTCGCCTCCCATTTCAAGGTTATCCCAGAACAAATCATTCTCAATTGAAGGATCCCCTAATTCATGATGTTTACTGCCACTAAGATCTACTGCAGAAGCAGCAGCATCAACAGGTTCTTCATTTCTATTGCCCGAATCATCAATTTCAAAGTCATCTACTGTGTATTTCACAGCCTTCCGAGCACGTGTTGACTGGATGAATCACACAAGTCATTAGTGAATAAAACAAATGAAAAAGAAAAATGACCGTAGAAAAATATCAGAATTCTAAAGACATCATCAAAGCATCTTTACTTTACTGAATCATAATCGCAAATGCAGAGCTTACACTCCCAAAGGGAAACTGGCACTATTAAGGAACAATATATGACCATATCATCAGCTCTCATACGTCTAATACCTCTAACCTAGAGCTATATAAAACAAAGCACACTATGCAAAGAGAAACATTTATAACACAAGTCGCACAAACACATTTAATTGTGGTAACAAAAACATTAAGAAAATATCATATGGAGCTGTGATCGCTTTGGACTAAGAGTAACAAGGGATAGTCCATGAGGCTCCCGCCATTGCAGGATTTACGCGTCTTATCTTGCAAGCAGCAAACAGAGAGACGATTTTCGTAGTTAAAACAGATCGGACTCCAGATCATATTGGAGCGATTTTTCCATTGCACCACAGCTTGCCCTTGTGGCAGCTCCTCTAAGTGCTCTATACAATTCTATCCCAAAAAGTTATATCTCCATTAACCACCTCAGATATTTCCAACTTTGGAGATGAGAACCGACCTTGTACACGTAATGGTGCGCATGAATCACTTAGGAGGTACACCCACTTAAACAATGCAAAATCACCAAAAGAAGAAAGAAACCGGGGGGGGGGGGGGGAAAGGAGAAGAAGAAGAAGAGAAGTTTATCAAGTTAATTTTAGAAGAGCTAACTTTCTTGCAAGAACCAAGTTAGTTGATCATACGTGCGACAGTAACAAAAAGTAGCTTCGAGTTCGAATGTGAAGGGAGTAAAGAATCTGGACGTCATTTAATACAGATACTCCCGAAGTTCTGTAACTCTTGAATCGCTTCCATCTTTTATGGAATTTCTGTCCTATTTGTGTTCTTAATTAATTGATTTTTCTTTTCATATTTCAGTAAATTGATTCTTACCTGCAAAAGAAGGTTGAAAATATAAAGCTTAAAAGAATATTTCAGCTTACCCTCCGCACTTTATGAGATCCGTCGTACAGCTCAGAATGCCCTTCCTGGTCATCATCACTATTGTTATCATCATCAGAGCTAGTTCCACCAAATTCAAGGATAGTCTTCTCTTTCCTCCTTCCTCTTCCATTTAACTGACCTTTACTTCTTTCTCTACCTCTACCTTTTCCTCTTCCGCTTCCGCTTCCTCTTTCCCCTACACTTGATTCAAGAGTCCTGCTTTTTCTCGACTGCTTTGCAGCTGGAATTTCGACCGGATTGGTATTGTCTCTGGTAACAGTACCATCTACGCTACATGAAAGTTCTTTGTTTTTGTCATCATTTTCTTCCTTGTGTCTTACTTTTCTTTTCTTTCTACCAGCATCTCTCGCAGAGCCATCAACCAACTCCACTGATCTGTTCCCTGTTATTCCTTTAACAGCTTTGCTTATCCTCTTACTACGAATCTTCGCAAATCTCTCATTGAAAGTGTAAAATGCTTCCAATCGCAACTGCGTCTGCAACAACCAAACCATCAAAACTATTAGAAGCCATGAGAATTCCAAGCACTAGAACCCTATTATGCCAACTTCGACGAAAGGACAATAGAAACAGCCAATATGTAGGGTAGAGGAAAGCTACAGTTAAGATGAGAAAAAGATGGTAATATGGCAGCAAAGTACAGCCGCTATTTGAGTATTAGTGAAAAAATAAATCATTTCCCTAGTCATTTTTCAGCTCATATAACTCTAAAAATGGCAAATATGTGTGAATTGTGAGTGAGAGGACCTCATGCTTGTTGTACTCCTTCAAAACAGGTTGTAGCAACTCATCAGCCTTCTGGGTGCCCCAGCCAAACTTTTCCCAACACAATCTGTACAGAAACAAAATTGAGTTAAAAGTCGAGCAGTTCTCTTTCGTAGAATATGCAATGAACACTACTGCCAATCGCCAATGCTTGATCAAGCTTAAATGGAGCAATCACCATTCCAGGAGAACTCATGGCCAGAAATGTGTTGGCCTCAAGTTGAGAAACTAGACTGCTCACTTCACAGCAAATATAGTAGGTTACCAGCAAAGGATATAGGGAATATCAGTTGAGAGCAACCCCAACATCTATGTGGTACCCTCTTTAATTGGTTTTTTTCTCACACGGGGTGTTGAGCTGAAATATGATGAAAATAAACATTTGTTTCCTTCAATTAAACTACCAGATAAACTACATCCAACAAAAATCAAAGTTTGCCAAAGTGCACAAGTGTGTATAACTAATTTAGAATGTTAGACATCAAAAATATGTAGTCAGTCGGTCCTATATATGCAATACATGAGGTGGATATGCATGTATACTGTTTAGTTGCGGTGAATAGATGCCCAGTCATGGAAAAGTAATGAAGATCCATTTATCTTTCTGTAAATAGTTGGGACAAACTTTGACTTTCACTGTTACACAACTTGCTGGGTCCCTGAGGTTTAAACCAACCCGACTGGCCACCTTTATTTAAAATAGCAAAAGCAATTGACTCACCAGCAGGACAACGAAAATAAACCCAACACCATGAAAATTTGCGAGCACAATCAAAACTACCACCATAACCAGGGGACCAGCAATTCACCGAATGTTCTACCGAACATACCTTTGATTTATTAAAAATAAATAAAACCAAACATCATAAGAATAGAGAAAACAATTGAAATATATATGTTACACTTCTTGGAATGATCATTACCATTCCAATGCATGCTCCATCAGAATTTTCAAGAAAGATATCATGTAACTCACTTGCGAAGAATAAAAAGATCTGGCTTTCCCCATGAAAAAGGTTCGGTTGACCTGTCCACTTGCGGAGAAGCATATGCTGAGATAACTGCTTCACTCGGAAAGGAAGAAGGTATATGCCAATTTTTGCTCACATTTCGCTGCATAGAAAATTAGATAGTTCTTGAAAATGAAGGTAAGAATAATTATCCCTGACAAGGCTATCATAGTCAAAAAAGAGCTTGAAACATGTTTTTACATGCTTATCCATGAAACTCTGCTTAGTGCTCTCAGTGTCATCACCAGATTGGTTAGATGCAGCAGCCCCTTCACCGCTAGTATTAGACCCTTTCTTCCTTGGGGTAACCTTTCCCAGGATTGTAGGATCCGGTGACTCAATCCATTCGCGAAACTTTTGGAGGCCATCTTCTTCGGGGAAAGCAGTGAGGACTTCTACAGCATTAACAATGCCAATACCACTAGAAAATCATACAAGTCACACACGAGGACAGTACAAGTAAACTCTCAGTAATTATATATTATAGAAGGGATGAATTATGCAATGTAATTTACTAAATATTATTCTAACTTAATCAACAAACTAGAAAAAAATAGCATGAAAAATACACCAACAGATACCTAAACATAATTGTGTATTAAGGGCACACAGAAGGCTAAAAGTAAAAGAGTAACTGCATTACCATGAAATGGGTAATTTCCCTCCATTCCAGGCAAAGAGTCCACTATTTCATTTTGGGAAGTTTCACTCAAAGGGTCCACTTTCAAATATTCAACTTTAAATTTTGGTTTTTTCTCAAGTTTTCTTTCTTGCTCAAACTATGATAGCTTCTCGCAAATTCTAGAAAAATTAAACTATACATTTAATACAATTCATAAGAAAATACAAGTAGTAAAAGTACAAATTAAAAAGTTTTCACTTTCAAACGTGGATTCATCACCCGTAATGGAGGGAGTATTACTTATGATGGCCTAACATGCAAATATTCTTACCTGACACCTTCAGTATAATCGCTCCCAAGAAGAAGTGCCATACGAATTAACTTCTCTCGAGTTAAGCCAAGCTCATTTTCAATGTCCTGACAAACAATTAATCAATATTAAATTATGTCTTAAGGATATGTCTTAATTCCAATAATGAGTGATAAAATCTCATTTCTCATGTGCAAGAAATCTAAATTATTAGACAATCTGGATATGGCAAACACCAGCAATCAGAAAGAGGAAATATGGAAACTGAAAATTTTGTGAAAAATAATTATCATAAGTTTTGGGCAGGCACTATATAGTTTAGCATCAATCTTCTTGAGTAACATCATTACACATGGCAAGCCCAAAAGATAGGTTAATACTCCAAAATGCTGTAACACTTCCAGTAAAAGAAGGGGGCAAGAAGAACTTTGTAGTAGTAGCATGATGCAAACCTCCATAAAGTATGTCTCGACATATTTGCGGTCATCAAATATATTCTTGAACACACTTCGGGCGCCAAACAAGAGTACATCAGAGTCATCAGTAACTACACCATCAACAAGCTTTTCAAGCTCCATGTAAGCACATTGTGCTTCAGCTTCCATTGGTGCAATTATATATGGTAAGCCAAACATTTGAAGGAGTTCCTAAAATCATTTACAGCCATGTCAGATGTTCAATACTATAAAACAAGAAAGAAAATCTCTTAAAAGAGACCAAATGTAAGGATCCCTATAAAAGCAAAAAATTTCAGTCATGCTTTCCATTAACATGCCAACATGCCCACCACCACAGAAGAACACACGATGCAGCACATATAAAGCTAACACTCAAATTATTACAAAAAACAGTTCACTAATGACGAACAGGAAGGTATTTACACCTGGTAGACATATCAACTTTTCTAAACGAAGCTGAAGAAAAGCAGGGAATCTAGTACCAATCATTCAGTGTCGGCTAAATGAATCATTTTCCACTACTCAATGCGTTCCAATGCAAGGTCATCACAAAGGCCTGATTCTTTATACCTTTTTGTATTGCTGATGTCAAAGTTGGCTTTGGTCGTCCCCTAACCTAGCTTGGTTGAGATTGTGCTCGAACCATCATGTCTCTTTTCTCTACTATAAGCGTAACTTTACCATCTCTCGTATTTGTTCATGACAAATCTTATAGTTTCTAGTTTTACAACCACATCCATCTCCCTTATGCAAAGGGAAGAAAACATTTGGAGACTGTATAATCAAATCTTTTCTGATAATCACAAATAGTTCAGTAACAGGTAAGCAAATTTCAGCACACCTGGCATTCTGCAAACATTTCACTGCTTACAGATTCAGCATTGCGTTCAAGCTTCCTTTGTTCCTCCCCTAGATCTATCCGTTCCTTGTTAAGATTTAGCATTTCCTCCTCCAAACGAGCCTCCGATATTTTAACCTGTTCCTTACTCCTGTTTGTCGAATAAGATGTGCCTGATGCAACCACTCTTTCCTCCGATAAATCACTCCAATCTCTTTTCTCAGCAAAGTTCTGTACAAGATTACCGGCAGATGCTGCTTTAGCAAGAGATTCCATGGATTCTGGTTTCCCTTTAGATTGGTCAATCAACGCAACTTCAAACCCACTTTGCTGAGCATCAGCATGAGTAATATCAGGCGTGTCAACCATCAGTGAATCAGAAGTATGAGAATTAACACCAGAACCAAATTTTGTACATTTGAGCATCTCACCATCCACAATAGCATCATCCTTGAGAAACTTGCTAGTCAAATTAGCTGTTATTTCTCCAATACATCTGGTTTCACTTTGTGAATTTCCATCTCCACTTGCATCTTCCCTTGAAATTTCAAGGTGGCATTTCAGATGCCTTTCATATGGTTCATCCATCAGCAAAGTCCTTGGAGAATCATCAGTCGCCAATATATTAACTTCACCCCTACTTTCCAGCCTTTTAACAAATCCAGACTCTACTTTGAGTGAAGGTTCATTTGACTGGACATCGTTGTCCAAAGGCAATCTTGGTTCAACCTTATCCTCTTCCATATAAAATGACCCAAAACTTACACCCTCGCCAGCCAAGTTTCTATCATCTTTTAACTTCTCTGATCCAGACTCAATATCTTTCTGGGACTGTAAATCCTCGATGCTCCGCCTTATTGCTTCCTGGAAATCAGCTTCTTCTTCCAAAGCACCTTTTGAATCAGGATTCCTGTATGCAGTACGAGATAGAGAGTCCTTTTCAGGAATATCTGGAGCATCCTCCTCCCACTCCACCTCACTTTCACCACTCATACTGCCTCCAGTAGGAGGTGATTTATTCACTACTTTAAAGTCTGCAGTGGCTCCCTCCTCCCACTCAAAGTCCAAAGCAGAACCACTAGTTTGTCTCCTCGATGGAGAATTATCATTGGAAAAACTCACTACTGGTTCTCCTGCCACTATCTGAGCGAATAGATTATCATAACTGTCAACAATGTTCTGCTGATTATCATCGTCAAAAGATACCTCTATAGAAGTTCCAGTTATTGGAATAGTCTCATCCTCTTTTCTGTTTGAGGTAAGAGTCCTGTTTTCACCCTGATGTGAAATCTCAGGCTGGTCGATTTCAACAGGAAGCTCTTCAGCGACACCAACTGTAGCACCATCTGTGTTTGATTTATCGTTCGCAATCGTCTTTGGTTCTTTTCTCTGCTGCTCAATCTCTTTCATCAATTCCAAGTTCCGTTGTAAATCCCGAGTCATGCGCATTCCCATAGCTCTCACCTTGCTGACACGAACACGACCTCTCTCATCCAGATATGTCTCCACGTCTTCATGAAATGGTCTTGTAGGTCCATCCATGGAAGACAAGATTTCAGCATTGGACTTCTTCATTGGTGCACCATCGACTACAGAATCTGAAGAAGGATGCTTCTTTGGTATCTGGCTTTGCTCATTTCTGTTTCCATCTACTCCAGCAGATGCAAGCACCCTACAAAATTAGGCACCATGTCACAGAGCTATAGCCTTTAAGAGTTACTTCACATTCCCATGACGAAAAAATGCCAGGCGGAAGGTGATTTTTTCAGAAAGTATCAGCCAAAAAGCAGTACCTATCATCAAGAGATGACTAAGCTGTGTTCACAAAAGCAAAACCAAATCCAAAAGATTACTTACTGTCTATCCCCAGTAAATGATGATGAAAAGATAAATTCTCTGTTGGCTTCAGATGCTATCCGTGAAGTCTGTACACCGCCAATTCCCCTACCACCAGCAGATTTCTGCACTTCATTTATCTCCCTACGGAAGGCAACTGTCTTCAGATAAGCCTGTATTTGTAGTTCGGAAAATTTTGCAGGGGCCTATTTACAGAACGGAAAACCCAAAGGCATCAACACAAAAGAGAAGTTTACTGAAGACAGCTGATAGATAACAGCAGTTGAAATCACACGTATTAAGAATATAAGGAATGTACTGCCATAATCAACCAAAATGAAAACAAAAATAGAAGAGACAATAAAAATTCAGACCTACAACTAGGAAAAGCTACATAATGAGCCTTATATAGTAGAATACCAAAATGAATTGTGCTAGAAATGTTAACTAAAACCGTTTGCTCATCAGCCACATCAACTGCCTCATTCTAGTGACGAATATCAACTTGATGGCAAGAAAGGATCTTGATGCCTGATTACAGAACTTGCAACTGATCATTTGCAGTAGTGAATGGTATTTTCCCGAGTTTGTGTAATGGATTCTTTAGTCATGCCCTAAGGTGGGAATTGCTTTCACTAGAGATGGAATTGGAGAAAAGTGGTATGGATCAACAACATGGAGAAACAATTTCTCATGATATAGACAAAAAGTTACTCAGTAGATGAAACAGAGAGAGCTTCCAAGTAATGGCTTCAAAGTGTGAAATTCATCAACCTGAGATTTTTAATACAAAAAGATGTTGCTTACGTACATTCTGCCCATTAACATACTAATTACAATATCTCTAAGGACACAGAGAGACAAAGTCTGGCTAAGTATCAAGCATTATATATATGCGACAGGCCTTGTTCTATTACCCTGCTCAGCAAATTAGACAGAGAGGGAAGAGAGAATAAGACATGTCTTTGGAGAAAACAAAGCATCGAATGCGAATCTTAATTGGCATGCATGAAAGAACATAAGGCAACTTTTTCATGTTGGATATTGCTACCAGATGCACCTAAAACCGTCAGCATTTTTCAGCCACAGATCCTAATTCCTAACATAGTCACCATGATTATCTGCCATGCATCTCACTTTTTCAGTTACAGAGAATCACAAATGCTGTACAAACTAAGCCTACAACATCACCTCCAGATTCAGCATCACCAAACATCATCAAATGACACATCTCCGTATAAAAGACAGAATCTACAATGTTTTGAATAGTCTTTGTCAAGTGAAAATCAGCAATAGGTAGAAATGTTATGAATTCGCTGAAGATGTGCATTAACAAAGAAATCGACAAAAACTCATCTCTCAGATTTTTTGAGCGAAAAAAAGCTTATACGATTTTTCCTGACGACACATTTAATGTCAATCACGAAGTAAATATGTTAGGGCTTTAAGTTAAAAGCTGATCATGAATATATCAGCATAGCACAGACGATCTCCAGTCATAGATCATCATTTTGGCATGCTTTTAAATATAAAATTTGGAATGAAAGAGAGAAATTTCAAGCTGGAACAAATAATTTATATTCGGTGTTTCTCTTAGCTGGGATTAGCAAAGTATGTGACCCAATCTGCTATTTCAGCAAAGATAAGTGTTAAAGGTCAATAAATCATACCTTCTTGACTTTTTGATACTTTTGTCGGTTTTCCGCCATCAGCCTCTCCCTCATCTGTCAGACATTAGATTCATCTCACATAAGAATGGAAAATCTCTTGCCTCACCCGGCATAGGCCGCATATGCCTAAGGTATCTGCTCTTACCTGAACAAGAAGATCAAGTTGCATAGATGGAGGTAGGGCAGCTAACACATCCGGATCAACTTTTCCCTGAAGGTTTGGCTGCAATATTAAGTAGATTAGAACATTTTTACTGAAGCAAACCATCAAAACAAAGGGAAGCAACTCTCACATCTTCAATGTACCTAGATTGTAAAATAATCATCATACAATCAGAACACAGCGCATTTTAACAATGTTGACGTGTTATTTACTTTGTTTTAGTTACTCAACAATAATTGGGTTGATGGGATTGACAAAAATGCTGCAAATGCATAAATGGCTTTCATAATATAGTCACTGAAAGTCAAACGCTGTCTTTATTTCAACAAAAAGTCCCAGAAGAGTTGTCAACTGATTAGGCATTCTTTGTGTGGTTAACTGACTAAGCATTAATCACAACATTTGCAAATGCCTTCCATCCAAAGAAATGATAATCAGCGTAACAGATTGTATTTCACGGCCTGATATTCAATCAATCTGTTAACACATAAAAGCTCTATGCCGACAAACAACCATACTCATCTATGACAAAGGAATAGAACTCTAATTATCATAAAAAGTACTTACAAGTACCATCTCTTCATCTTCATCCTCATCTTCGTCTTCAGCAACAATGCCAGCTCCAGATGTCGAAGCATCACATGTAAAACCTCCTCCTTCCGCCGCGAGAGATGCTGCCAACCTTAATCAACTCGTCAAACGAAGAGTTTGCATATTAACAGATCCATACTTGAACACAAATATACAAAATAAAAAATAAAAAAATCGAACGTGATCTTACATTTCATCTGCTGCCTCCTGATTATAAATTTCTGACACAGTTTCATTTCCCCTCGGGGCATTCTCAGTTTCATCTGTGACGACCTTTTTGCCCTTACCACCATTTTCTCGTCTCTGATTCTCAAGATCATCAGCCAATTCCTTTAGCCTCATTGTCTTGAGCTATTATCATAACAGAAAACACAATATAAATCAGCAACACAACACATACAGTAAAACAAAATGTTTTACCCTAGGCAGCCACAGAAATAATATTTTTATTAAGCACTGCCCAATAGCTAGGAATATGGAGTGACTGGTTCCATTTCGAGCCATTCAAAGTAAACATTTTCCCGCCATTATTAGCTAGTAACAGTAAAAGCAGCAACATTGGGGGGAAATAATTTAGAAGAGAGCTCACGTGATTAAGGAGCAGCTTTTCAGCGGTTTTGCGGATTTTGGCTTGGGCGTTTTCGCGGTGACGGCGACGTGCAACTACAGTACGGCGCTTGAGAGCAGGGGTGCCGCCATCGAAGACGAAAACAGGCTTCGTGCGGAGAAAGAGAAGCTTGCAGATTCGGCGGAAGAAGCCTAAAATGTGAGCATTTCTCACCATTTCTCCCTTTTCGTCACGCATCGCCTTCATGAACTGTATCATCCATATGCTGGCATCTGCAATACTTACCAGATTATACCATTAGATATATGAATGAATGAACCGGCGATTGGCGAATTCTGCTAGGGTTTGGGGAAGTGAGTGAGATGGAGTTAGATGACCTATCGCGAGTCGTTTGCCGGCGAGGGTTTCGACGGAGACGCGGCGGCCAACGGGGGCTAAGAGTTCCCAGAGACCTTGAACTCCCATTCTTTTTTGACTTTGACCGACGCTTCCTCTTTCTTTCTTCTTCTTCCTTTTCGATTTTTTGTTCGGTTATATTCTTGCCGCCAATATCTTTGTTTGGTTTGCTGGAATTTGGAATTATGGGATTTTAGAATTAGTTGGCCAGTCGAAATCGAAACGACGGCGTCCAATTTTTCTGTTGGGGAGGAGGGTCAACTTGCAAGCCTTGAAAATTGAGAAAATAAAATAATGGTCCCCCGTACTTTGGGTTAACCATAAAATAGGTCTGCTACTTGTTGGTCAGCCTGGTGACCATTTTGTTTGTTTTGTCAAAATAAATATTGTGTGATCCATGAATGCGCACATATATATAGGGGCTTATTTCGGTACAAATCACTTTTTTATATAAATCGTACGAACCAGTTGTATCTTAATATATTTTTATTGTATGTTAGTTATATGTCTGTATTTTGTAAAATAATGTCCAAAACAAGAATATTTTTAAGAAAATCAATTGAGATACAACAAAAATATACTAAGATACAACATATTCGTAAATATACAAAAAACTAACTAAGATGCGAAGATAAAACAAAAATGTAATAAAATACAACGAGGTCTTACTAAGATACAACAAAAAAAATTAAGATACAACAAAAAAGTACTAAGATACAACGGTTCGCACGTTTGTACGATATTTGTGATTTGTACCTGAATACTTTCGTATATATATATATATATATATTGTGATGACATACTATATGTATCTCTATTTTTGTATACTTAAATTCAACAAAAAATATGGATCGCATGAGCAATGATTTTATACGAAGATATATATATATATATATATACTCAGTCGTTATTATAAATAGATAGTTGATTTGTTCATATT
>JAOTQG010155851.1:0-15921 GCA_025631175.1 Iris virginica
TACATACTTTTGTAGGAATAACTTGTATAAGGGCTTCTAAATTTCAGGAAGATCTACTAATACATATATTATATATATATATATATATGTTTATTAGAGATAAGATGTAGTCTCCAATGCTATCAAACTTGAACTGTTTTCCTATAAGCTCCTGATTAATCCAACAAACTGTTATTCTAATAAAGAGAAGAGACTTTTACTGTCTCCTAATCTTTGCCAACTGGATACTTCATTTTCGCTGAAGTAGCTGTGTCAACACGGCACGAAAAGAGGGAGCGGGGGGAAGGCAGTGCTAAACTACATTTGTTCAAAATCTTAAAATTGTGGCGGATCAGGCACTCGGATTTGCACCATTTTAACCTCATCGCTGACTCTGAGTCTATGTAACATAGCTCCAAAGTTACTCAATCTACACTCGTATGAACCAATAAAATGAAGTTCACTCTGATGCAAGTGGCATTCCACTTGGTAAACTAATGACTTGAGAACGAAGGGGCTATTGTTTTTTTTTTTTTTTGGTTAACACCACTTGATGGTGTCTACACTGGTTCTGTCTTATATACAGAGATATTCTTCAGGGTTAAAATCATTTGACTGCCCTGTCTGGACCCTCAGTCTTGTATCAGCGGTTGCAGATATTCAGGTTCACAATTGAGTTTTGCTGACCACTTCAGTCATATGTATACAATCATAGATCTTGCACCTGATGAATTTCGTCTGACATACTGCATTTTCTTCTTAAGAATGTGGGCGTTCTTGAACCTATACTACGCGAATCGAAGTGATTATTCTGTGAAAGCATAAGGATAGGAAATAACCTTGTATAGTTTTCAAAGAATCTCAAATTCCTCCACATCTATATTCAAGTCTAACAAGTCATGTTCACTGTATTAATAAGCAAACTTAATAGAATATGTGCTTGCATCATTAACAATATTGTAGCTGATACTCTTCACGATATACGAATACGACATTTAATAAATTCTGATTTTAAATGGAGACTGGAATATGCACGTCCTTATACCAATTTGACGAACTAAAGGTAGTTTCTAGCTGTCATGATAATCATTAGTCACTTTACAAAGGTTTTCCGTTTGCATATATTTTTTCAAAATCAGAAAATTATTATCTTTGTGATTTTACCTAGTACTTTATAATTAGTTACTGCAGTTGGTATACAGTTCCATAGGAGATTCACTGTGCCTGCCAACTCCACCTTGGATATCATGTATGGCCGGCAGCATGAATCTGTTCAAGATTTCATCTTGCTCCCATGAAATAGATACACGTCTTTCTTTTAGCTTCAGTAAATCCTTCTTGGGACTGACTATTTACTGAACTGTTTCTTTAGATCCTATGATAAGTTTCCCACTCTTAAATTTTTTTTCTCAAGTTAGTGTAATCTGTTAGCGGTTTGGCTGTTTCAGAATGTACCAACTTGGGCATCTTGGTAATTACTTTGAAATTTTCTCCATTATTATTAATCAGCTTAGAAAAGGTCTGTCCATCCTTTATTAATCAGCTCAGAAGAAGCCTGCTCAGCAATAAATCTTGTTCCTTCTCCCATCACATGCACATACCAAGTTGAATAAATGTCTTCTGTTTAACTCATTAATTACATTTTAATATCAAATGTAATAATATCTTATGTAGGTGATTGATAAGGCAGTACCTACACTCATGGATCTAGCAGAGATCTCAACTCTTGGTGATCATAAGAAGCTTGGGGATTCCATTCTTAATGTTCTTCAGGAATGCATTCAATCACCAGGGACAGGCCGCAACTCTGTTAGTAACCGCACAAAAGAAGATATTGAGGAAGTATTAAACTCTAGGCAGAGATTAAAATGGGAGAAAAGTATGCCAAAAGAGGATCTTCATATCAAGCAAGCTGCAGCACTTGTAGTAAAACTTGAAGGGAATTCCCTCTTCTCATCAGGAAATATTGCTGGAGCAGCATCGAAGTATTCAGAAGCGTTGGCGTTGTGCCCAGTAAGATCGAAGAAAGAGCGAGTTGTGCTTTATAGCAATCGAGCACAGTGCAATCTTTTGTTGCAACAGCCACTGGTTGCCATTAGTGATGCCACTCGTGCACTTTGTCTTCATAACGCTGTTAATCGACATGCCAAAAGCCTTTGGAGAAGAGCACAAGCTTATGATATGCTTGGGCTAGCGAAAGAGAGCTTATTGGATGCAATTCTGTTTATAAATGAGTGTTCTCAGTCAACAGATCCTGAGCTGTCTTCGAGGCAAAACAAGGTTCCTGACTATGCGGAGCGTCTAGTTAAGAAGCAGATGCGTGCTGCTTGGTTATTTAGAGAGGCGGCTATTAAACACGGGGGAGTCCACAGTGAAGCTGATGCTGGCGACATCTATGGGCAAGGGACAGATGATTCTGAATGGGAGACAGCTAGTGAAAGTGATATAGGAAACGATGGAAGGGATGAAATGGGTAATAATGATGCTGAATGGAAAGACGACGAGGGAAATAAAGACAAGTATGATAGACATTCAATAAAAGGTTCCATGACTTCACTCTTCCTTTGTGATTGAAACTTTTTAGATGAATTTTCTTTATTGCAAACCAATCAAGACTTATTTTTTATGTCGATAATACATAAAGTTTGCATGCAAATGAGCGATTGATCTTGGTGAGCAGGACCTCTTATATGATCAACTGCATTTCATTGGGATGAATGTGCTTGGTTTCTGGTACTGTAAGAAGAGATAGATGGGTGGGTAGAGCTAGAAAGCAATTCGAGCCAACTCAATCTCAACTGATAAGGCTTGATCTCAAATACTCGACGTTCAATTCGGCTCCAGTCGAGTTTGAACTCGATATTTTAGCTGTGTTTTTGTTAGTCGGTCTTATTCGACTCGTTTGTTCAATAAGAACTCATTCGTGATTGACTTGTTTGTTCAATAAGAACTAGAATATTTTATTTTTCATTTTTGTTCTTAGAAAATGCGAGAAAATCCCTTAAGATGGTTCGGACAAGTACAACATAGGCGTTTTTAGTACACCCGTTAGGAAATGCAATCAAGCTAGGGGTAGGGAAAGACCAAAGTTAACATGGACAACTATAATGCGGAAGGATATGAAGGATTGTGGCTTATGTGATGATGTTGCATTTTACCGTAGTGAATGACGTTAAATGATTCATGTAGCCAACTCTAAGTGATTGGGATTAAAGGTCCTCTCTCAAGAGTTATAAAGTGGGAGGGAAGGAAGGGAAAAGGGATGGAAAGTCCTTAAAGTTTCATTCGTAGGCATGCTCTCAAGTTTTCGTATGGAAGGAAAGGGGAGGAAACTTTTAGATGATTTCCTCTGTTTTGTTTCCGCCCAAAATTTGGAGAACAACTTTGTTTTGTGTGTTGAAACTTTGTCATATACTCTTTTAAACTTCTCTTCTTTCTTTCTGGTTCAAGAGTGCACTATGGAAAGTATTGATGTTTCTTTCAAGTTTATTCTCAAACTCGAGAGCAAACCTTGATAAATTCCAATCGTTTCCCTTCCCTTAACTCGAGAGTGTACCCTATGGCTTATAGTTATATATATTATAATTTGATTATTAGTATATATATGTATATCGAGAAACTCGAACTCGACTCGCTTAAGCTCGAGTTAAATTTTTTGGTTTGAACTCAACTCACTTAGGCTCGAAATTTAAATTGTTTTGATTCGAACTCAACTCGTTTAGTCATCGCTCGTGAACAACTCAAACTCGAAACTTAGTTGAGTTCAAACATGCCAATGAAGCTAGAACTCGAAAAATTGAACTTGAGTAATCATTTTTGAACTCAAGTTCGAAATGTCAAAACTCAACTTGACTCGATAATAGCCTCAATGCTAGGCTCCTGAACTAGAAAGGCACATAAAGTAAGTGGCAGTACCATCAGCCTTTGTCAATCTGTTGAGGTCTGTATTTGCCTCGACATCAAATAGGCGTTTTTGCAGGTCATTATAAGTGAACTTCGACTACCATTCAACGTGGTTTACTTTTTGATTCCAGTTCAAACCCTTTTGATTCACACATGGGTTGACTTTAATAGTAATATTCCCGCCGTCCCAAAGTAATTGTCAAATTTCGTTGATGGCCGCAAACAAAATTTGACACTTATTTTGGGACGGAGGGAATTCTACGTTTTGGTGACCCATGGCTTTTAGCCATTTGAGGACTTATCATAAGAAAGGAAATCCATCTTGTGAAATCCTTTTCAACAGTTACGACTTTGCTGGATCTGATGCGAGTAAAGAGATGTCTAGTAATTTCTCTTGGGCAAATATAACTGTTCAAATCCTTTTCAACAGTTACGACTTGCTGGATCTGACGTGAGTAAAGAGATGTCTAGTGGTAAGACGGCTCACCCGTTATCGATAGGTTATGGGTTCGAGTCACGTTGGGGGTAGGTGGGGAGCAACTAACAATTCTCATTTAAAAAAAAAAAAGAGGGAGGGGGGGAGGAGAAAAAAATTAAAGAGATGTCTAGTAATTTCTCTTGGGCAAATAGGCATGCAATATTGTTACACCTATACATCAGCTGCACGAGATATTGAACTTGTCGATTGGCTTGGACTTGTTCATGGAGTAGAATTGTCCATCTCAAACTCAATTCTTAGGCCTTTTCTCTTGAGGGTTTAGATTGAACTAGGGTCGCTAATTTTGGGTCACCCTCACCCACTTTTAGCAATTTTATTCTAATTTTGTGTTCTTCAAAGCATTTATATTCTTATTCAATTATTGTCCATCTTCTGCCATTTTTGTTATTATTGGATGCCATATCATATTTATTGAGCTTTTCAGTTGCTTCTTAATGTCCAGAAATCTACTGAGATGAGCTTGTGTGCTTTGGCTGAGCTTGGTCATTATATGATGAGCTACGTTAAGTTTTGCTGATTTGTAATGAGTTGAGCCATAACAGGATGGAGTTTGGCTCAGGCTCATCATAATTGCATAACTTTTGTCACCAATTTGTGGTCCCCAATGCTTTGTCATCTATAACAAAGTATTTACCCATTGCTATTAGAGATCTACTCTCCCCCCCCCCCCCAACCATTTGGAGACTCATCGATTTTTAATATTATCTTTGTAACTCCGGCAATTTTTTTGGTTAAATTTAACCTCATCTGTGAAAAATGTAAGCTATGGTGTTGATGGGAGGCATGCGATAATGATCAAAATCATGGGACCAAGGAGCTTTAGCTCCACCGGTAACGACCCACTTCTCCTCACGAAGAAGTCAAGTGCCTAAGCTTCTTTAAAAGCATTATACTTGCTTTAGGCTTTAAGTCGTCTTTGTTGATCTTGTAAGAAATTCTTAATATAATTATAAGGGTTGGGGGTTAGGCCACGTCCTCTCCAACCTTTGAACAAAATAAAAAAAGATCAATCTCATGGGCAGTTATATACTCCTTAAAATTTTGATTCTTGGGAAGGACTCTTCAAATAGTACGAAGGAGGACTATCTCGAGTTAGATAAAGCAAAACGATATTATTGTTAGCACCCAAATTAAGAAACTCTTCAAATCTCTGAGCACTATATAAGAGTCCTACGAGTTCAAGATACCATTCATGAAACAGTTTAGGGCAGCCTGAACAAGCCTAAACATGCAAGATATTATGATCCTAACCCCCAACCAAAAAAAAAAAACCTTTCTGTATATACTACTCCCTCCGTTACCTTTTAACTGGCCATGATAGGTACATGTGTTATGAGGGAAAATATCACTATCATGGACACTTAAAAGGTAATGGAGGGTGTAATATTCAAGTTTTACTCCCAACCGTTGACACAAAACCAGGGTGAAACCCCTTTGTCTCTCCACCAAGATTTGCAGTGTGGATGGGGAGGTCCCTGTTGGGTGACTCCTGAATCCCTGATTACATGCAGGCTTAAGTTTTGACCCAGCAACTTGAGTGAGTAGAATTCCCTGGCGTATGGGTTTTGGTGTAACACTTTTTATGGTAAGATGGGAGCTTGAATTTCATCTACTCACTGATGTATTGTGTTCCACTTGCTTTTCCCTTTTGAAGTCTAGCTGCTGAAAGTTTGTATTGCTTGAATAGTTAATTTTCTATTCTTCGCTCAGGCAGCATTATGCACACTTAATTTTGAAGTTAGGTTGGCTTTTTACTAATAGATATCATTGTTAACATCTGAGTGGATGCAGAAGTAAAGCGGGGATACAAGTTGCAGCTACTGGAAGATGAAGCATGAATCTTGGAGTCAATAAGTCCATCCTTTTGATCAGTACACATGCAGACATAAAGCAGGGAGACAGACAATTGTGATTCATGTATTCATCAGTCTAGCCACTTTGCCCTTAGAGCATCAATTAAGTGCCCCAAGTCTATGCAGTCGCATATCATATTTTTTTGATCATTGTGTTCATAGGTTTTTAACGTTTTCCATGCAAGTTTTTTATCCTTTGTGTGTGATGTGAGTGTAATTAAAATCCTAATTGCAGGGGGAAACAAAGTAAGGATTTCATAGGATGTGAATTGTTTCTTCTCGGTGGAGTTTTGTTTCTATTTGTATTCAAGTGATTTAAGCTGCATGTGTATAGACAAAAAATTGGATTTTGATTGGATTCTCACTTTCCCATATCAGAATGATATGCTTATCTTTTTATGTTCATCTCTTGGCCTTGTAAATTATTTGAATAAGCATCAACATCCATAGGTTGGATCCATTGAATCCCGAGCTATAAAACTACGAAACGAAGTGTCTCGAGCTATTACCAACTTCATTACCTGTCAGGCTGTCAGCCAGTGAGAGATTGCACCAGTAACATCAACTGAATCCCGGTTGCCCATAAAATGGAGACCAGAAACATCATTCTTTGCTGAATCGCAATGGTGCTCAGTGTGATAATCCGGGTTGTGCAGGAGTTGAAGGCATCATAAGAAATGGTTCTGGTCAATTTGGCCTACGTTGCAGAATTGTGGGTAATCCAACGATGCCTTCAGATAGGTCGGAACTCCTCAAAACTCTGCGATTCATGTAGAAATCGACTCCTTGGTTTGAATGTATGCACCAGGTGCTTGTGGAAAATGCAGTTAAAGAAAATGGTGCGGCTGATGCTTAGGCTATGGCAGCTCCATCTGATCTGATTCTATGTAAGCACCAGATACTGTTTGATTTCATATTTGGAATATGTAATCCAACAGTTCCGTTTAAATGATTACTTTTCCATTAGTGTTTTGTTGTTCGAGAAACACCACAGTTCGATTATAGTGGAGTTGTTACGAAAACAGTTTCTATTAAACAGCCTCCACTGGTATATTTTGATCCCACCTTTCGCTTAACCATGCAAATAGTTTTAGCTGTTTTGGGTTTACCAGCTGTAGATTTGAAATAAGTATCAATCTTTCTCAGGAGTTCAGTATTGCTAGCTACTCTTCCATTCCATTGATAGTTCCTTGGGAAATTGGTTTTTGCCTATTGGAAATGAATGGGAGCTAGAGCGGTTGGATGAAGATGGCTTTAGGACTGCTGTAAGTGGGTTCTATCTATGGGTTTCTTGGAAGTTGACTAAAGTGGTAAATATGTAACTAGAAGTGGGTCAAATTCATTTGAATATGTTGTTATTCAGTTCAACTGAAAAATGGCAGTCCATATTTTATAAAAAGAATGGCACATTGTCTTTGATGATCTTGGGAACCTAAGGGATGGCTCAGTGGTAGAGCTGGGCTTTACAATATGTAAGGTCTCAGGTACGATCCCTTCCCATGCCCCATTGGGACAAAAAAAAAAAGAGATGATCTTCTTGAACTAACAGTTGAGCAGCAGTTTGTAGTGGATTTCATCTTTATTAAAATTTGGCCCCTAATAACAGTATAACTTTCATTTAGCCCCATGAGAAATTGGTCCAATTTTTTTGTATAGTCATAGGCTTCTTGAAGATTAATAGCAGCACAAGCACAATTGCAAACACATTTGGAATCTCAGGTACTCACAGTTTATCCCACATACCTAGTGAAACAAGAATTAACATGCAACTACCTTGTGTAAAAGAGATGCAATGTCTTTTCTAATTTAAAAGATGTATGGTCAATTGACTTGAGTATATCATCTTGTCAAATCATCTCAGATCTCTTTCGCAATCTTAAACACTACACTTGGATGCGTGATTTTTTTATTTGCTTTTTGAATTTTTGTAATAATTACAGTAAAAATAAGAAAAAGATAAAAAAAAAAAAAAAAAAAAAAAAAAAAAAAAACACTCTGAAAGCCACCCTTCCAAACAAGCCCTTGTTGCTCTCTCCCTTGAACATGAAATAAGAAGCCATGAAATAACCATGCTATTTCATCTATGTCCCATTGGTATAAGTATGTATAACACACACCAGATTTTTGATGCACACCGGTAACCATGCCTAACTTATTTTTGATACATCTCCGTCATTTACGAAAATTACATTTAATTAGAACATCACTTACAAGCATCATTCTAGGGTGGTCATTTGGATGAAAAGAAGGTGCTAATTGAACCGAAACATCTTTTAGAATTGGCAAATGGCTCAGATGGAGTCCTCCTCCATATGGATACAAGTTGAACACAGATGGCTCTCCTAAAGAGGATATGGCAGCAGTTGGTGTTCTTGGAGATCACCTGGTGCAATGTTATTATGGCTTATTGTGCTTCTTTTGGTCCTGGTGATAATATGATGGCAGAAGGATAGAGTCTTCCTTTTGGGACTTTTGCTTTGTTCCCAACATCATTTAATTGTTAATCAGGTAGAAAAGTGTCTCAAAAGTTTTGGTGGAATGCATATCTGGAAATTCAGAATTCCTTGGTGCTTGATTTTCTACTGTTAGGAGATGTCGAAAGCTTCTTACGCAGACCTCCGTTTCTCACATACTCGGAGAAGCTAATAAAATAGCAGATATCTCATCCGAAGGAGATTGCTGCATCTCTTAGAGAGGATGCTTTAGCCTTGTCTTTAGGCCTCCTTGAGGTTCTTTTCATGTTTTGTTAGGGCAAGACATCTAGAGTTTCAAGCAAGTTTGTTTCTCTAGATTTGTCCCCCCTCCTTTTGCGGTTTCTTTCGTAAATTTGTTTGGGTTCTTCCCTATTTATTATTTACCCAAAAAAAAAAAAAAAAAAAAAAAACTGATACTTCTGTGAGATCATAGGCATCCATCATTTCCACATTTTCATCAAGTGGAGGATCATTGAGAGGAATGCATGCCAGCAGAACTTTCATTTGCTCCCATCTTTGACACAAATAGGAGAAACGAGGAATCGGGGAAGCAAAGTGATACAACACAACACTTATAGTGAACAGAAAAGAAAAGATCAAATAATCATGGATCATGCTATGATACCATGTTAACTTTTCATTATAGAAATAGAGAAAACGAAGAAAAAAACACTTCAATCCATTATCTGAAAAGATCATACACAACGCGTCCAATATATGAAAAGACTGCAAAATGAACTGCCTATTCAAAAATCACAACTGTTTTTGTATAGAAGTTATAGATTACCTTTCTAACAATTACATCCGATTTCCCTTAAAGTCATGTAGCAGAAGATTCCTTCATGCACTCTTCCCTTCAAGTCCTAGCATTTGACACTTGTGTCGTCCAAACTTCCACCGTGCTACTTGATCATATCGTAGGCTCGTAGCTCATACCATTGTTATCTCCATCAATTATTCAATTAACCATACATATTTTCTAATCGTCTACCAAACTAAAAAGAATTTCTAACATTTTTTGAAAAATCTAACAAGCAACCGAATTTTTTTTAAAAAAAATCACACCTTGAAAAATACTTTTTGTAAAATATTTTTCGGAATCAAAGATGTAAAATGACACTCATGGGTTACTCATACATGGGACCATTGCGCTATCGTCCAACCATCAGATTAACCTGCTTTTATTCTTGCAAAAAAATGACTTCCGGACTTTGTTCAATTGGCGAGATTGACCTAAACTTTTAATAGACATTAATTTATTATTTATTAACAAAGAAGCATACATGACTTTCGTGGAATCCACCTTGGATGTTACGACAATGAACCAAGGAGTATTATATTGTATGAAAGAAACAAACATCTCATAAATCACGTCATTATCTTATGAATAAAAGTCCCACAAAAGCCAAGTATGCTCTCCAATCAAAAAATAAATGTCCATTAAAATTTTGGTTCTTTGTGAATTAATTAACTATAGTACGCATACACATTTTGTACAAATAAATATAAACAAGTTCATTTGATGGTTGAGCAATAATACGGTGGTCGCTTAAGCAATTAACTGCAGAAGTCATGTAGGGGCAATGGGAATAGCTGTTATTGAGCATGGCAATTTTGTGGCCATAGTATTCGATTGTGTTTGTGTTTGGACACTAACAACAAAAGGGAAAGAGAAAAGAAAATAAATCTGCAGATGCACTAACCTTCACAGCAGAGAAGAAAAAGGAGCAAGTAACTGGGGGCTTTTAAAAATCATGGTGTTAAGAGAAGCAATATCTTAGACTATTTCAAGGGTAAACAAAACTGGGCCATATTCTCAGCCAACGCTTTGTCAGTTTGTCACATGAAATGCGTCTAGTATTACAAAATAGCAAGGCCTACTCAAACGTGTTATGTTGTTTACTGGAGACCTAGTTTTGAACAAACATATGATCCATTCTTCTCAGCTTTCTTGAAAAGGTTTATTGGAAATGAATCTTAATTTGGGTCATTCGGCCTCATAAATCCTAAACTTGAAGCACTCGGATCGATGCTTTCTCTGAAAAAGCATCCTCCGTGCCTGCATATGGTGTAAGGATGTAGCAAAGGGGTAAATAGAGCAAATTCTTGATTATGCTTTAAAAAGTGACTTACCTTTGCTACTAAATGTAAAGATGATACTTATGTTCTCTAATCAACCTCATATACTGTTCATTCCTCTGTAACATGGCGAAGCTCAGATTTATAACTTTTCTGCCTCAACGATCAATTTGATAACTCTAGTGCTCGTCAATCTTACACTGTCTTTGAGCTGCCTCTCCCTATGTGATCTTTGAGAATTTCTCTCAGGTATTCTAGCTGCTCAAACTCCCCTCGAAGTTCCTCCCACTGCAGCACAAAATTTACATCAGAGAGGGCTTTAAAACAGATTTTTTTTTCCATTTATCTCCAACCCCCCCCCCCCCCAAAATCAAAAACAACAAAAATTAATTTAAAAAATATCCTTTCCTATTGTTTACTTTCAGTGGTATCCAGACTCATCATGTAATCATATTAAGGAGAGAATGGTGGTAGTATAGAAAAATGGTGAATCATGATCTGAATAATTAATGGATCTTCCGAAGACATTCAAATCACGATGCAGAATGAACAGAATCCAAGAGCATCTGTACAAAAGCAAGAGATGCTTCCAAGTTGATTCCTATTAAAATAAGCTGTTATGCTATTTTTATCTACTTTTAAAGGTTGTACTTATATGAAAATTACAGTATGAAGATTTTTGTAACTTTCATATACTTCTTTCGTAACAGCATCATATATTAACTTTGTGATCTTCTCAACCCCTTCAAAATAAGTACAACCTTAGATAAAATAGCATAACAGTTATACCAATAAGAGTGTGTCCAAAAAAGAAAGTGAACCAAAAAGAGTAAATGTTACTTCATAATTTCACATCTACTAATGTTGACTAAATCTACATTTATCTTATAATATCTAAACGTTATAAGGCCCGTTTAATATAGCTGAAATTTGTACTTTATGGTTTATAGCAGATGATTTATGGTTAATGATAAGACTCTTTGCAGTTTGATGTAGCAACTCAGAAGCGCTTATGAACTATCATAAATCTTTTGTTTAAGGATAAAGGGAGAGAGATAAAATTCTAGAAATTTAAGGTTTGGGTTTAATGGTATAATAGAAATGGAAAATTTATTGAAAAGGGGTGCTTTTCCTGTATTTTGACTAAACAAGAATAACCACAAGACTTGGTGGTTATAGTTTATAGCTTTTTTGTACACAATTTATAATTTATAACCCTTAAACTAATCAAACTCTCCGAAAATAGTTTTTGAAAAACCATAAACCATAAACACCCGCAAATAAACCCAATCTGACATGTCAAGAATGGTACAATCACCAGCTTCATACCACGAGAGAATGGGGAGGGGTAATGAGTTGAATGGTCTTCCTTTTTGTTGGAAAGCAGAAGCGATGAAACCTGAAGTATTACTCCGCCCGTTCCTCAAAGAGTCCACTATTCCATTTTGGGACGTTTCATTCAAAGAGTCCACTTTCAAAAATTAAGCTGCAAATATTTATTTCCCCAAACTTTTTCTTACATATTGAAAACATGATTGTTTTATCACATTTTAAGGGGGGAAAAATTATAATTTTAGTATAACGTATAAAAGTTATAATGCTAAAAGTAAAAAGCTAATTTTTTTACTTTCAAACATGAACTCTTTGCCCGAAACGGAGGGAGTACTACCTTTTATCCCAAAAGAAAGCCACTTCTATTATATAATAATAGCAAGAGGCACGTTCGTACAAACGCATGCTCCTACTTAAAGAGAAACTTTATTAGGCGAGAAGATACGGTCAACAAACTCAAACTACCCCAAAACGCGCAGTCTCCTCATTCCGGAAAGAACAATAACTAGCTACAGCAAAAAGAAAAGCACTATGAACGAAGCTGGAAAACAGTAAACTCTCATTCTAAATGATATAGTAGCAGTCTCCAATGTGGACAAGACATAAATTATCTCAAGGAAAGCAGAGTCCAAGTGTAATGAGATGTAGGAACTTACTTCTTGAAAAGACACGGATACAGGCTTCCAGCCAGCAACAGTAATATAGCGGCGTTTCAGCATAGTGTGCCCCAGCGGGACCCCTGTAGAGAAGAAAATTGATTGTAAACACACTCTAGGCAACAGTGCCCACTAAGTCTAAGAGAATATACAGCAAGAACGTACTAAACCCTGTGTTCCACTCAAAGAGTCCACTTTCGAGTCAAAATGTTTTCAGGGTAAAATTAATTTGTCTTGAAACCCTTAGTTTTAGTGTCTAAGGTAGTTTCAGTAATTTTAAGTTTTAAGTAATGAAAATAAATCTGGAGACACACTAAATCTCAGAGCTTAGCTTTTGAAACAAGATTCTTCAAATGAAACATCCCAGAAATAAAGTGGACATTTTGTGCCGAACAGAGGGAGTAATGAAATCAAAGAGTAAAGCATAATGTGACACTCACAAGAATTTCTTGAGAAATGAGTAGGCCCGTCAATCTCCAATGCAATCTTTTGATCAACCAAAGCTGCATCCAAGGTATACCCATCCACGACATATTCTTTTTTCCAATCAAGACCAGTGCTAACCAGAAGACGTGCCACCTCTTTCTGGAATGAGGAAGTTATCTTCTGATTAAACCTCTTAGTTCTTCCGGCACCAACAATTTTCTCCTCAATGTCATCCTTAAGAGACAACAGAAGATGTGGATGTTCAAGCTTCAGACACTGGTTCACAAGCTGGACCTGGGAAGCAAACATAATATCCTCCCTATACTGCTCTGAAATTTGCTGCTCATCAAAATGACTCAAAGTTCTCCAGATATGAGAGAAGAAGACTCTATTCATTTGCCCAAGAACAGCATAAGACCAAGAGATGCTTCCAAGTTGATTCCTATTAAAACTAAGAACAGGAGAGCCTGGAATTCCATCAACCTCAAGCTCTTTCTTGATTTCTGCCCCTCCTGCTTCTTCATTCAAGCTGCACTTAAACTGGTGGGAATCCTTGAAAACATTGTCTAGAGATACTAGTAAAGAATCAGCAGGCTCAAAGAGTGATGCAAAAGCCCACAATAGCTGAGCAAGTTCTCTTGCTTGAAAAGTGTGAACTATATCTGAAGCTCTTGCGGCTAATTCTAGAAAGAGCCCGGGAGCCGAGTGCTGCATAGAGGCAAAAGCGCCTGCTAAATTGGCAACGTTTTGCGGATTAAACTCACTGACCTTGGTCAGCGCAACCTCTGCTACCCTGTCCATCTCAGTTAGATAAAGAAGCTCACCTCCGATCTTCGACAATGCCCATGCAATGTTTGAGAGACCTTGAGCAGAGCATTCTGGAAGGGCCATCATAGCAACCCCAACAAGCATGGACATCTCCCTACGACGGGCAAAAGCCAGTCTCTGACTCCTCATCATCGAAACCTTCTCCATGTTCTTAGCAATTCGATGGAGTGCTGTGGCAATGTTTAAGGGAGAGAGGGGTGAAGGGCTCAGGCCTTTGCCGACAGCCACAATTACCTCAGCAGTAACCTCCAATACTTCATCTGCCGTCTGCGCTTCCAAAATCTCTTTGTTCAAGATGATCTCCTTCCTGCGGTCAGATGGCCCCGAGAATTGAGAAAGCTTTTGAACAAAAGCTTCCATAGTTTTCTTCTTCCTTTCCTCAAACATCCCACCTCCCAATATACTCAACTTCCTTCGAAGTTCAGTTTCATTATCCAAAGGCATCACATCACCCAGTTCAAAATCTTCCTCATCAGAGTCGAAATCCGAATCTTCATCAAGATCCACGTCTACTTTAACCTTGTTCTTCTTACCTACAATTTTCTTGTTCTTGTTCTTGTTCTTAATCTTTTTCTTTTTCTTCTTAGTGACAAGGTCTTGCATAGCATTGGCGAGTCCCCTAGCCTGGATGGACTTGAGAGCAGATTTCCTTGCCCTCATGCACCAACCCATAGAATCAGTGTCTTGGAGAGAATCAGAGCTCGCCTTATGCTTCCTTTTGTTAGGGGGAAGAAAAGCCACAGGATCAAGCTCCCCCACGAATTCCGCTTCCCAATCCATAATCGAATCAACATCATCATCATTATCATTGTCGTCGTCATCAATTATTTTGATGTCAATAAAGTTATAATCTTTCCCTACACTGGTAGTAGTAAGACAACAACTCCTTGGGCTAAGAGAAGGGAAACCGAAACCAAGGTGGTAATACCTCAAATTATGGAAACGGAAGCGGTGGTTTGTAATTTCAATTTGGTATTTAAGATGGGTTATTGATCTTGTACAAATGGAAGCCATAGGGTTGGTCAAGGACACACTATTAACCAGAATCAACGAACTCAACATCTGAACTTCAATTCTCTCAACCTTATTGCTACAGAATTAATAAACTTAACATCTGAACTTCAACTTCCCTTACTCTTCTTGCTGAAGTTGTGCGGGGAAAACCCCAATTAACTTCTCAAACCGATTTTCAGAAAATGTACAAAGCTCCAAACTTTTTAGCACAAATTCCAAAACCCTGCTCAAATTCAGGCATGTGGGAAACTAATCTTAGCCACATGAATAAATATTCAAGAAATGAAGAGCGAGAACATACCAATAGCTGGATAAGACACACTGGTGATTCCAGAAATGAAGAATCCTCCGTCTCTACTTGGTATGTTTGTTTAGTGGATAAGAGTTTGAATTTGGGTTCTGAGTCTGCTCTTTCAGCTGGGGTACTTACAGGCGGGGAATTAATATTTGGGTATTGACAGTTACCCCCTTCAAATTTCCTACAGTGTCAACATGGTTTGGGTCAGGTTAGTCATAAATTGTTTTGTTTTGACTTCTTTTTGGATATTTAGTTAAATTTTGACCAATTATTTTTATAAATTGAGTTTTTTTTATTAAGTTCTAAAAAATAAAAATTTTGGAATTTAAAATCAAAAAATATACACCAAGTAGTTACTCCGATATATAAATTTTGGCAGCAAGTCGATTTGTAATTAATTTTGACGATATTATATGATATTTTGTAATGATATAGGTAGGACCCTTAAAAAATTAAAAATTATTTCACGTTAGTTGAGTGATCCAAGCCTTCCTTTCAATTGTTGATCAACTATTGATTCTTGAGTTGCTGATCCCAGGGCTGCTGATTCAAAGTTGCTAAAACTGAAGTTGCTGACCAC
>JAOTQG010155962.1:0-18390 GCA_025631175.1 Iris virginica
TACACACAAACCTCTACTTCTACTCATATACACATATTACACTAAGCCCCCTTGACATGAATGATATACAAGCACTAACCCTTTAATTCCTATTACTTCTAACACTTTCCGGTGAACAAGGAAACCCACTAGCAAAAGGTATTTATATAGTGCACTAATTCAACATAAACCATAACAGAAATAGAGAAACTAGAGGTCACTAACATAATACATTTCTAGCTACCAAATAACCAATAAAAGCAACTAATGTCAACAAAGATAACTTCATTGTTAAATAGCAAGACTCCACTTCATTCAGTACACAAGTACTTGGTTATCAAAGCTACTCGGTTTGACCAGATAAAGGATCTATTCACACAAAAGAAGGTTTATGCAGAGAGAAAACTTCTAGCAAAATTGCTGATAAAATAAATGGATATCGAAAACTAGAGAGACATGTGACGTTTCTAGGAACATTATCATCTGGTAAACTCTTTTCCAGAAGTTTGCGTCTACTAATTCTTAACATTATCATCGGAACTTCAACTAAAAAAGAATGTCTAGCAGGCAAGAAACTTATCTGGGATCCCAACACAAAGAGAACGTTTTGCATTCAAGGCTTGTGAAATTAAAGGTATATAAAAGAAGCCAAAAATCAGCATAGCTTACATGGACCTTCCAGAAAACCACTATTACTGTCAGCATATTCGAGTTCCTCATCACTATCTTGCTTGATAGGTTGCTGCAGCAAAGAAATTTTTGAGTAAGCAGGAACAACAAAATGTTCCCCAATTGTAACCTGCAGGTTGAGAAAGACAGGTGACCGTAAATTAGAACAAGAGACACAGAAAAATATACAGCAATGCCTTATAGTAATTACAGGGGAGTGGAATACATAATGTTAGCTTGATATACATAGTTGGATACCTATCTAGCAGCTTAAGCTTAGTACTTGAAATGGTATCAGAGCTCTGGTTTGGCAAGATCTTGGGTTCAAGTCATCCCGCTTGCATTTGTTACCCAAAATATTGAGAATTTGTGAGTCCACAGTGTTGGCACCCTGTTTGATTTGTGATGCCCCCGTAGAGGCATCTAACTCTCCACGTGTGAGCAGGTCAGTGTTAGCTTGATATACATAGTTGGGCTATCTAACAGCTTAAGCTTTAGATGAGTTTGTAACTTGACACATAAGCATGCTCATACATTCTGCTAAACAACTAGACAAAAGGAAGTTAATCTTTCATACCCACCCACCCCCCCTCTTCCATACTACATGCCACAATATGATTTGTGCCGATACTAAGAGAATAGGGAAATATCAGAAATACCCTGTACTATAGGATCACTAGTCAACCATTATACATTTCACAAGTAATTGTCACTGTACATTCAGAGTTGGTTGCAATATTCCTAACACTAACTGCCATCAATATTTTATGGGAAATAAGTTCAATTAGCCCCAAAAGTTTGTAAGAATTCAATAAGACTTTAGAGACATCTAAAATTAACCTTCATTAAATGAAAAATAGGAATTAGGAAAGAAGGATAAAACTAAAAGATGGAATAAAGTAAAAATAAATTAATAACTTCATTCGAAAAAATATTTTTTAAATAATAGAAATTTACTAATAAATAAACATCTGTTCTGAAATTAAAACATATAATATAAATGTATTAAATTCAGATGAAGATTAAAATTAACTAAATATACACATATATAGAAATTATAAAATGATGAATCTGTTTTCCTAATTTCCCTCTTACTCTTTTTTTTGGGGGGGGGGGGGGAGGAGTTAATTGGTTGGTGGTGGTGGACAATAGGAAGGGTAAGAAACTTGGTTGACTTAAAGAGCATAAAATAGTAAATTAAGAAAATAAAAACAGGTTAATCTTAATGTAATATATATATATATCATACTTAGATAATTTGAATCTTCAACTTAATTTAATGTTTAGAAATGCATACTATCGTATTAGAATTTTTTTTACTCTTGGATTAATAATTAAATTCTAATGTTTTACTTAATTAATTTTTTCTTTTTGGTAATTTCTTTTTTCTTGTCCTTAATTCTATTTTTACTTTCTAATGAATATTAATGTTTGAGGTTTCTTAATGAATTTATAAAAAGTTGGGCGAATAGAAATATTTCAATAAAAAAATGGATGGCAGTTTAATATTTAGGAAAATAACCAACTATACAAGTACAGTACCAATTTTGTTTAATTGAAACTACAATTGGTTGATCTGCACATGATTATGTAGCATGGGGGTAACTCAGAAATATTTTCAGAATAGGAATACGTGTATGTACTGTTTTCAAGGAAATTAGTATACACTTCTGAAGCCTAAACCTCATTTAGCGTATCTTGCTGCTAACACCCATTATCCCAATGTAAACATAAAGGTCCCAAATCTCAAGTAAGTTGCTAATCCGGTACTTTTGGGCATCAATTTAAAAGAATTAATCAACCTAAATGCCAAGTAATATCGAAACTGCAAGCCTGTATTTCAACAGCTAAATAATAAAACATTTGAAAAGTATGCCATAATAAGAGTAGTTTATGCCTCAAAGAGGAAAAGAGCCGCTTCCACATATTCAACCACGCGATCAGGCGTTAACCAACCTCCAAAAAAGTAATCAATCACAAAGACATTGTGTTCTGGAACCACGGCTCTAATGGATCTCTCCTTACGAACAAAATAGGAAAGTGAAGTTCAGAGTCCTATTCACCATTGCATTACCATGAAACTCAGCACCGACTTTTGACAACTCATCCTCAACCATCTCCTGGAAACAGAGGGACAAACTCAAGTAGATAAATCATCATCACAAGCCATCTCAGAGACTGCAAGACTTACACTCGCCCTGAGAAAAGCCTCGCCATTCTACTACAGTTCATACTGGAAATGGTTCCCAATTTAAATCATCAATTATAGGTCCATATTTTCTTCCCTCTTGAAACAAGGATCCATAAACATCAGTCATAGCATCAGCCTAGAGCCTAAATTGAGTAATGCTGATGCTCATGTCATGCTATATTAATAACTTCCATTTAACCTTGCTATGGCAACTGTAATATTCCTGACACAGTAAAACAAGATTACAAATATAATTGAAAAAATGAAAAATCGATATAGTAATAGGCCAGTACCTTGAAGGATAAAACAGCACCAGGTTCCAAAACTGCTCCAGCTTTTAATATCACCCCATCACATACAATTGCATGCCTTAATATGCAACCATCTTCTATGGTAACATTATCCCATATATAGCAGCCCTCAATGGAAACATTTGATCCAATCATACAACATTCCCCAACAACGGAATTTGAAATTATTGTGTTGTTCCCAATAGTACTACCATGTCCAATAACAGTAAAAGGCCCAATCTCTGCAGAACGAGATTGCCCTATATCTGAACAAATCAAACCAAATGCACAGTCAAGGAAATGCCGAAGAGAAGCTACCATGTAGATATTAGCATTGAATCTCTTTTCTTTAACTCTTTTTCTAACTGGGTTCCAGGGATCACATTATATCTTAAAACAATCATCAAACAAAAGCAGCAACATCAACATGAAATGAATAATTGTCCTTACAAAGGAAGAATATATAATTCCTTTTTAACTCACAGCCAACTTAATCAAGCCTGTGTCCCAGTTACTAGGGGTCGCCTACATGAATCCTTTTTCACCATTTCATTTGATTGAATGCAAGTTCATAACATAGGTTACATTCCTTCATCTCTTTCTTTATCATAGTTATCCCACGTGCCTTTTGGTCATCCCCTACCTCTAACTAGATTGTTGATATTTATACAATCACACTTTCTAGCCGGAGCAACTTCTATGTTTACGTGTCCAAACCATCTGCAGGTGATCTCTCTCAAATTTTATTTTTTATTCATCCACTTTTACCATCTCACAAATCTGTTCATTTAATTTTATATTTTATAATTTATAAAAAAAACTGAAAAAATAAGAGAAATTTATAATTTATACTTCAATTAATTGATATGTTTGTCACTTTTGTTCACAGTGATAAAATTGCATTGGAGGAAAACAGTGGAACCATAGCAATTTAGACGAATGAGGAATACGGGGGAGAGAGAGAGAGAGAGAGAGAGAGAGCTGTAGCATGAGAATAGAGGTGAAGATGCCCAATGAATTGGGATTAGGACACATCATGCTGATTTCAAGGAGTAAGACCCCATTTTAGACCAAAAAAAAAATTAAAGACCAAATAGCCCCTGTAAATCTTTCTAAAAATAAACTTCACAATGACATTTTAGGCAAACAGAAAATGGGGACAAAGCGAGTAGGTGAAAACTAGAGAAGATAACGGCTTCCCTACACACACGTTATACTTTTTACAGTCAAAAGATTTATGAGCCAATGATTAGATGGACTAATATTGTATATTACTCCCTCCGTCTCAATGGAAGAGTTACTTTAACTTGGCATGGAGATTAATAAATGGGTTGAAAAGGTGTAATTTCCACTAAAGCCCTTTAATTGTGTGGCCCATATTTATCCCTTACACGAATGAGGGGTATTGTGGTCAAGTGAGCTTACCCGGAAAGGAAAGTGTAACCCTTCAAGTGGACGACCTAAAAAAGGAAGTGTAACTCTTCCGCTGGGATGGAGGGAGTAGATCAATCCATGTGTATTTATGGAGATCAGTATTCCTAATTTTGCTACAGAGATTGGATAGGCCATTGATCATGCGGTGACTACCGCACCAATAGATGAAGCATAATCTCTAGAACACATCTACTGGACTTGCGTACTTAATAATTCCGAACAAATAACTACAATAAGAATGTTCACAACACCAGCAAAAGCGCTAGTAATTGCTGGATGTAAAGCATATGAACTTTTGCACCAGCCTTTACATGTTTCTTAAAAGTAAGTGCTTAAACAGTACTTGCCTGATGCCCGGTACATGGCTTGTCTTTCAAGTTTAGTAGCAGAGTTCCTAGAGAACTGGATGTCCGGCACCAAAGGGTATGTCCACCTCTGGATTATGTCCTTACTGATCGAGTCATAGCTCCGAAAATTATCGATCCTAGCCGCATAACATGAATGAATTTCATGCGTGAAAATTTTGTATCCCATAATCTGGAAGATTATACAATAATTAAGCAAAACAGGAAAGAGAAAATTTTGTTAATGGGTGAAGATCTTATAAATTGCTTCCAATGCACTTTTTTTCCAACTTAAATCTAATAGAATTTCAATATACCTCTAAATCTGATTGTAATTATGTCAACTCCAGCAAAGCCAAGTGAAAACATCATTAGGTACATTCAGCATATAAGTAGATGAAGGATATTTTCTCAACAATGTATTCTCCCAAAATTTGAGGATATAAGAGAAATAGACAGAAAATATTACTCCATTTCTAGTGTCACTTACCAATCAGACTCCATAACTTATTTGACTTCATAATATCTCACAAAGCACGGAAAATAATCATTCAGTTTTCCCCTTTTAAACCTAGTTTTCGTGGAAGGTGGATGTCAACATTTTCTATGTTCAGATTAAAATGCACATGCTCTTGCTAGCAGGTAAGTAACAGGCTTGTTCACATTCAGTTATAACAACTCATTTCTTCTTGAATAATTTTTTTAAGGAAATAGGAAAATATAAATATATCCATGAAACAATAAATAAACGAGCCCACAAAAGCCTGCCCAAGCCAAAGTCCAACGATCATATAAACTACGCTATCCCAGAACGTTGCAATAAATTGATTCATCCTTATATTTAAGGTATTCCCTAGAAAGAAAACCAGTGATGGAAGCCATATCCAAGGTGGACAGATGAAAAAGACGAGAAAAGCCCAAGCGCAAAGAACCAAACAACCTCCCAAAGCAGATTGTGAACCACCTCCCACAACTAAGTGGGTAAAATGAATAAGATTTTTAATCAGTTGGACAGTCAGTCCAATAACCACATTCATGCTGTTATGTTCTAAAACTAAGATTCCTTTCTTTCAGGAAAAATTACTCACAAATCATGTTTACCATATTCTACACTTTTACAAACCAAGTTCTTAAGAAGACTTTCAAATCTTTGTAAATATCTACCTTCAGCAGACAAAATTTATTGTAGCAACTTTTTAGACAGCAACAGCATATTCTAAAACTTTTAACAATGACACTTGGCTTGAGTAAATTATATATACCCAGACAGTCAATATACTATTCTTATCTGAAGGTTGCTAACCAGGTTAAGCTAGAACAATAACTGGGTTCTCAGTTCAAAACAAAAGAAGGTGAGCAAATCTGCTCTCTCAAGACAAATGTCAAACACTGCGCAGGAAACACAAATCAATGCTTGGAAGGTGAGCAAAAATTAATGGAATTGTAATGGCCAGTGCAGACTTCCTGAGTCTTAGTTGGGTTCAACAATAGAAATGACATAGTATGATGATCGACATGAATATTAAAGCCTAATTCCATAGAAATGATACTATAAGGCAAACAAAGTAACAGCCATCGTGTTTCATCTGTGTTTCAAGTTGGATGCCTATGCATGGTGCTGCCTCACATCAATATGAAACAACTTAGCAATCATCGAAATATGATCAATACAAGTCCAATGGATATAAATGATCCTTAGGCATGTATGACTACAACTGATCCGGCTGTTTAGGACAATGATCAAGCAAGAAAACACAACTTCTCAACAGGAAAATTGGATGGTATAAATAACCAGCAAACCAATACATAATGTACTCAAAAATAATTAACTCGTAGTAATCTTAAAATTGTACAACACATACATCATCAACAAGCAATCCCTTGACAAAATGACGGCGTAGATGTTGATAGTCAAAATTGTCGGTGAAGAGGCTGAGCACTTCTGGAGAGCAAATGTCAATATAGCAATCCTGCAGACAACATTTTCTGCAACTGATGAGTATAATAGAACTACAAGCTCATCATATCATCACGGGGAAATAAGGATTTTAAAAACAGAATTAAGGACAAATGATGAAGTTGGCAGTAGTACTAATACAGATTAGAAAGCCATGGATAATTTTCCAAATAGATGAAAAACATCCTGAATTCCTTAGATCAACATCCACCTCTTATGGGTCAAAATAAGCATGTTTTTGATAATTTTATATCGGAGAGAGTCAAGTCCTGAAAGCAACTGCAATTACGCCTCAGCCAAAAGAGTAATATTCCTGATGACAGTTTCTAACACCCCAATCTCCTATCTCACGAGGCTTTTGCAAAGCAGCCCCACTCGGCAAAATTATTTATGTTCTCGACTCCACCATAAAACCTTACCGCAGAATCACACATAATCCACTCACTCTTCCATGCAATGCCCGTAGGGATCTTAAATAAAGAAAATAATTAGGTTAGCGATAGCAGAATGATTACCCTTGATTAGAGCAATCTGTAATCCTACCTTCTAAAGAGTAATAAGGCTGTTTCCATTCATTCAAACTCCAAGGCAAAAGCTCAACTATTGGATCACAACTGGAATAACCTTGGTAAGCAGGGGTGTGCATCAGAACTGCAAAACCGACCCAAACCGATCGAAACTGATGAAAATCAAACTGAACCACCAATTTGGACCATTTTCGGTTTTGAAAAAACACCAAAACCGAGTTTTTGTTTTGAACTCGGTCTTCTCATCCAGTGGACTCTTAAGAAACCGAACCAAACCAAAAGGTGTGTTCATCTTGATAATAACGAGATATGATCTACTGCCTAGGGCATGGCCAGTGATTCATCATATCCCAAAGATCTTTTATGGCACCAGTGTTTTATCTATTCAATTTCTTTTATGACTTTGTTTTTTGAATGTGGAATGAAATTAATAGCTGACTTCAAAAAACATTTAATGCTGTGGTCGTTATGTTTGATTTTCCCCATTTGTTTCTCAATTTTTTTTAAATCTTTTTCTGTCGTTTCAATATTTGCAACTCCAAACCGTGAATCAGTCGAAACCGAACTGGAAAAGACCAAAACCAAGTCTCGGGTTTTTAAGATGTACAGATGGTTTGCTTTGGAGAATCATAAGAACCAAAAAGTCAGCTCGGTTCGCCACTTATGCCCTAAAGTGAATGGTAAGTGTAGTGTGACGGGGATCAACATTGAAGATTGGGTGGCTAGTGATTAATGTATATCTGAGATATCTATCAGCAGGAAGCTAAACCAAAACTAGGCTGGAAGAACAAGACTTAAAAAAATGCCACAATCCTTCTCACTCACAGAAAAGAAACCCCTTGAAAAAATAAGAATAATGATACTTGACTTTCTCAATGGACACTCATTTCGGGATGTTCATAAAGAAAATATGGATTCTTTCTCGAGAACCCACAAAGTACATTGATATTCCCAGAATTAAACTTTATCCTGAGACCTTAAGAGAAAAAAATCACCTTAAGCCTAATACTCGGTCTCCTTTGACTAACCAATCCTTCAGGTCATAGACTAACCACTCTAACAATCCTGAAGGGCAACCGAAATTCTCAAAGTATAGAGGGACAATGGCTCAGTATTTAGTCAACACTAAAGGGAGACCCACGCACTTGAGTAAATTTACTTACGTAGAAAAGAATAGATAAATAGAAACAGATATGCAAAATAGTTCTAGAATTTGAGCTTCTAGGCCTTACAAAAGTTGCGTAAAACTTCCTTCCTTTGCAAAAGTAAAAGTGATGCAGGACAGTCTATGAGATTCACTCAAAGGCAGCTGGGCAAAGGATTACTGACATTCAAATTCATCAATTTCCACCATATGAAAACCAAAGATAATTAATCCAGAACTGATCACAGTGATGACATAAGATCAATTCATAATCCAAACATTCTAAGCCTAGTTGTATGAGTTGAGAGGCTAAAATACCCCTAAAGTCCAAAAATATAAAGTCCACCAACACCTTTTTGTACATAAATAAATAGATCTAGAATTTTAAAAAATGAGGAATACAAAGCAAAGAACGAGAAATCCGTCACAGTTAAAACAGAAAATACAACGAAAACAATTTTTTAAAAAATAAAAAATTATTAACAACAACAAAGCCGTAGTCCCAATCACTTGGGGTCGGCTATATGAATCATTTTCCGCCATTCTACGCGATCCAATGCCAAGTCGTCATACGGACCGCAATCTTTGGTGTCTTTCAGTATTGCCGATGTCCATGTTAACCTTGGTCTACCCCTACCTCTAGCTTGATTAAGACTAATATCATCACACTTTCTAATTGGAGCACTAAGGGACATACATTGTACATGTTCAAACCATCTTAGGCGGTTCTCTCTCATTTTCTCTACTATATAAGCTACTTTTACCATTCTCGTATTTGCTCATAATGAATCTTATATTTTCTAGTTTTCACGCACATTCACCTAAGCACTCGCATTTCGCTACACTCATCTTGTTAGCATGTTCCTTCTTACTCGGTTCCATACAATAGTGTGGGCCTAGTAGCTATCCTACAAAAAATTTCCTTCCACTTTAGTGGTACAAGTCAATCACATAATATTTCGCATGCATTCTTCCATTTCATCGCACCCGATTTTATTCTATGATTAACATCCTCGCTAACCTCTTCATCTTGATTAATAATTGATCCTAGGTACCAAAATAATTGATTTTCAGGTGTTTCTTCTCCATCTAACCTAACTTTCACTTCATTAATACTCATTACCCCTAAAGTTGCACGTCATATACTCTGTTTTACTCCTACATATTTTAAACTCTTTGACTTCTAAAGCTTCTCTCAATTTTTATTTTTTATAGAAAAAATAAATTTAATAGACGAGGCAACCATCGATAAAGAAATTTATAAATTTAAAAGAGAATGCATTGCAATGAAGTGGATGAGGCATCTGTAGAAATAAAGAAAATAAAAGACAAAGAAAGAAGTAGCAAAAGAAAACATGAAAGCTATTTTTTTTTTATAAAAGAAGAATATCATTAATAGAGAAAGATATTACAAAAAAGGCGGACTTCTAACCAAAAGTCATCGTATCAAAAATCAAAACAAAAGCACACAATTTATTGAATAGCAGCTCTGATATCCCTAGACAAATCTCCCAAAGACGATCCCCGAAAAGTGTCAAACCTACTGCACAGTAATCTCCCACAAGAGCAATAACGGTAATTCTCAATCTCTGATAATCCGCGAGTTCCTCTCAATCCAAATGTTTCACAATAGGCTGACCACGGCACAATCCCACACTAAAGAAACATTCCTCGAGCGACTAAAACGCAAATGTTTGATCATATAAAAATCCTACACACTGCACGGCATGATTCAAATCTATCCTTGCACCCCAAACAACCTGCACAAAAGATTCCAAGCCGTAAGGCGATGCATAAACAATTGTCGTGGGACTCGCTAGCTCCCATGTACATAGCGCCCACATTAGGAGAAATAGATGTCTTTGGATGACGCCATTGTCGCCAATCATCAGTATCCAACCCACCAAGGACCACAACTGACCAAGGACCACTACCAAGCAAAGATGTTGTCCTTTGAAACCTTAGACTTCCAAATGAAATTATACGGAGAAAAGTCAAATTGTCCATGTAGGCGGAGAATTTTGGTGATAGACTTAACAGAGAACGACAGTCTTTTGACATACTTCGAGAATTACATGGTTTGAGGTGCTCCAGCTATTCTAGTTGTTATGGGAGCAGATTTTACTACAGTGGTTGATGCGGTCGTCCTCCTCCTTTCACATCGATATGGGCCTTCCTCTGTTTGCTTCGAGGAGGCATCCCACCTCAGAAGTAGATTCTCCATAGGTCCTTGGTTCGACCTCCTAATGAGAATTGAGGTCCTTGCGCGGGCGTCTCACCGGACTAGAAGAAAACCCGCCCTCGTCCCCTATAATCCTATTTCATCAGGGCGGGATGAGGGCAGCAAAATGAGTAGCTCAAATGAGAGAACATAGTGGTTCAACTATACAGAGGTTCCCCTTTGGGTAAGTAACCACTCAAGAGGAAATCTAAACTAGAAACTAACTAAACCAATCTTTCTTTTGTGGAGTTGCATTCGGTAAGCATTGAATCCAAGACACCTAGTAATCCATATAAAGAAAGAATAGGATAAAGCGAGTAATAAAAGAAAAAACGAAAAAAAAAAATTTTGAGTTCTTTTGGCTGACTTTTCCAAGATAGAATTTCAGACCCATTATTCATATTCCGAAATACCAAACTATTCAGGAATCCAAATTCGACTCGAAAAAAAGACAACTGATATGATAAATTCGCAACCAAATTGGATTCTCTCATTGAGATTTCTGACGAAATGAAAATCCCAAGAAAAATGACTCCCCTCCCTAACAAGAAAAGCATCATTCAGAACGTTATGAATGCTAGAAAGCCAAAATAAACGAGTAAAAGTGAACTTAAGAGAAAAGTTCCCTATCCAATGGTCCTCCCTAAGCCGAACTCGATTCCCATGCTTCTCATATCGAACATGAGGATGAAAACGAAGAAAACAACTAGAAATGAACTTACGGGGACTAGCATACATTATAGGACTCATTGATGCATCACAGATATTATGATTTACACCAAACGTGCTCCGTGCCACAGAGAATCCAGCTCCGGTGGGAAATGCCATCACCACTTACCTGCCAAAGATGAAAGCTAAATCTACACAAAATAACTCAAAGAAGATGATCAGGAATAACTGTCGCACTCTAATCAAGCTGCAAATCAGGTATTGAGATTCAATGGAAAGCACCCTTAGCTGAAGCCCAAAGAGAAACCATGTATACTTCTCTCCGTTTTAACTTATCATTAACCCTATTCTTTGTTTCATCAATAAGGACTCGGCAAACAGCATGCACCAAGATGTATCATCTTGTAGATGTATTGTTAATTTACTTACGGGCTTAAGGTCGATCATCGATGCAGTCCTATAGTGATTGAAAACTCACGTGTCTTTCCTACCGTGGTTCTAATGTCGATGCGCAATCATACATATCTTTGACAACTTCAATATATCTCACTCTAACCCATCTCTCTTCTAGGACCGACCAAATTAACTTTCTAAGGACTCTATTGTATATCTTCTCTAAGTCAAAAAAGATCATGTGTAAATCTTATTTTCCTTACTTATAGTGTTCCATCAATGTTGAATTGTTGATCGACCCGAAATAAAACTAAATTGATTCTCCGATATTGTTGTCTCCCTTCTTGGTCTACTTTCAACTATTCTCTCCCAAAGCTTCATTGAGTGATTCATTAGTTTAATACCTCCATAATTCGTGCAACTTTGAACGTCACCTTTATGTTTGTATATTGGTACTATAACGTTCCTTGTCCACTAATCTAGCATTTTCTTTGCAATCATAATTACATTAAATAACTTAACCAACCAAGACACCCCTATCGTCAACTAGGAATTTTCATACTTCAATAGGTACTCCATCAGGTAGTAAAGCTTTCCCAATTTCCATCCTTCTTCGGGCAAACTTCACCGCAAATTCATTAATTATACGAAAGAAAGTAAAATATCTTCTTCCCTTATTGATGTTACTATCGTTGTACACTACATCTCCAACATGTTTCTCATTTAGTAGCTTATAGTATATTCTCCATCTGTCTTTTACTTCCTCATCCTTAACTAATACGGGCGAGTTTTCATCCTTAATGCACTTTACCTCATTGAAATCTCTAGTTCTCCTCTCCGTTGATTTTGCAAGTTTGTATATAGCTTTTTCTCCCTCTTTTGCATTGAATAAAAAAATATTAAGAAAATCCCAGTGGCATTGAATAACCAAAAGCATAATCCCACAAAAAGCTCCACTTTCCGCACAAAGAGAGATCATGAAAACCACTTAGAGGTCTTGAAAACTACTCTATCCCACAAAAAAGTCCACACTAGGGTTCGATTGCTGATTTAATAAACCTAAAATACACCTATACGCACTAATTAATCTAGCATCACAAACTTTTACCCATCATTCCTACAACCACAACAAGACAATACAAGTATGCAATCATGTATCTGCTTTCATTTTTCCTATACAAAATTATTGCATTTTCAACCATAGACCGTAGCCTACGAATAAAATGACATCATAATATTAGTAAAGGACGGAAGATGCACATCAGGGACACAGGAAGAGAAAGCCAGAAAAAAGTAAATGATTTGTGGAAGACCTGCTTATCATTGTGCAGAGATACAGAAGAATTGTAGGCCAGCAACGCCTTATCAAGAGATATGGTCATTTTAAGATGGTCTGCTTTTTCCTCATAATGTAGGAGCTGCTTCGTATCAGGATCAATTGCCATAATCAGCTCATCAGTTCCAAGTCGAGATTGGCGAGTAACTAGAGAAGGCTTTGACTGTTTGATAACCATGGTCATCACAGCATTTGCATCCTTTCTCCGTCTCTCCTTATGTTCTTGAAGCGCCTGTGTAAGCGACATGTTGCTCACTGTATCTCCACTAACAAGGACAAAATCTCCATGTATCTTCAGAAAAGAAAGGAGATGTGAAAGTCATTACACAAGCATTTACGTCAGAAAATAATTAGTAAAGAACACCCAAGGTTTCTGTAAATTTAATGGACCTAGATAACTTCTGAAGACATATTGTAAACAACACAATTAATGCAAATATTTGTATGTGTAACAGATTATTACTGTATAGAGAATCTCACATTTTGTACTAGTTTTTGGTCTAAACCATTAAACATCCGCTCACCTCATTAGACGCGGAATTATAAGAATCGAGCCAGGTACAATCAACAAGGGCGGTAATACTCTCCCTATCATGTTCTAACGCAGCTGCATTCCCATGGCTCGGACTCAAGACCTCTGGTTAAGCTAAAACAGCCCCTTACAAGCAGATCTACCCGCTTGGTGGTAGAAGCTCGAACTTTATGATATAAGTAATACTATCAATTATAAGAATAAATGTGAAGATAATAGCAATACAAACACTATATGCCTGCCAATTAATACAGAAATAGCGTCAGTATTACTATTATTTAATTCCTTTATTCATTAGGAAAGTTTATTATTTAGTAATCAGTTGTTTTTCTACTCCTAGTCACATTAATTAGGAGAGTCCTTTAATACCTCAGTCCCAAAAATGAGCGTCAACATTTTATCCCAAAATGAGTCACTTTTTCCAAAAATAACCCCTTTTTAGTAGTTTTGTCCAACAAAATTACAATATTTGGAACTGCACTGAGAATATTATAATTATTGTGTTTGATAATTTTTAAAAATGTGACTAAAATCTAATCGAATATTCATCCAAAAATCAATCAAGTTGACCCAAAATTAACACTTATTTTGGGACAAAGGGAGTAGTAACTAGTTGTTTTCCTATTTCTGTTGTATTAGGTCAACAATGTCCTAGTCATAGTATTATTAGGAGAATAGTTTAGGCCTACAAATAAAGTTGCAATGCCTCGTCATTATTCAGAGTTGATTATAATTTTATTTTTTTTTTGATATAAAGAAGAATATCATTGATAGAGAAATAATGTACAAAGAAAGGTAGACAGAAATTCACCAAAATCATCCAAAAACAACAGATAAATGCGAAATTACACTATAGCAACTTTCCAATCTCTAGCTAAATCGCCCAAAGACAAACCCATGAAAAGCTTAATAAGTTGATTAATAAGTTTTGAGTATGGCTTCTGCCATTATGGCCTGCGGGCATGGATGATCCCTTGCAAGGGTAAGCATGTTTCTCTTCCTCTCCTCTTCTCTTCTTCTACATGCAGAATTATATTCTATTTTATACACTTCCACCATTAGTCCAACATTAAAACGTTTGACTCAAAAGCGGGATTGCTTTTTTTTAATGTGAAAATCACATTGATGAATAATAGAATCGTTGTCTCACTCCCAAACATGCTTATTCGTTTTTAGGGTGACCAAAGCCCACAGTCCCGAAATTAGTATTTTGGAAACTTTCTTTGGAGTGATCATGGGAAGACATTCTAGACTTGTCCATTAATATTATAAAGCGGGAGACGTGAGACACCAAATGAAACTTTTTTCCGAAACACCAATTTTACCCTTCTTTTAACTGCTATAACCCTTATTAACCGTTATCAGCTACACTTATCCCTCAACTTACAAGGGCACAAGAGAGAACTCAATGCCCAAAAGGAGCTTTTCTTTATTTGCGCTAATTGCCCCTAATTAGAGTTGCAATTACTAATAATACCTTCAAAATACTACACATGATAAACTTTAACTCCCCACTTCTTCCACTACTTACACGTCTTAATATTAAATTACAATCAAGGAAGCAAACAACATAATACTAATTCATAACACTCCGCATGCGCTCCTCCATTTTCACCCGATTTGATTTTATTTTATGATTAACATCCTCTTCAACCTCTCCATCTTTATTAATAATTGACCCTATGTATCGAAATTGATACCTTTGTGGTATTGTTTCTCCGGCTAACCTAATTTTTCTCTCCATTCATACTCATGTTGCCATTGAAGTTGTATTTCATATACTCCGTTTCGTTCCTAAATTGACTTCTAAGGCTTCTCTCCACTTTTTTGACTTTTATCAACCCATTCTTTGTTTCATCAAATAGGACAATGTCATCGGAATATAACAAGCACCCGAGTATATCATCTTGTATATGTATAATTAGTTCATCCTCTAGTAAAGCAATGAGCTTAAGGGTGATCCTTGGTGTAATATGATATTAACTGTAAACTCACATGTCTCTTCGAACTAACGTAGATGCTCCTTCATATATATCTATAACTCTCACTTTAACCCTTTTTCTTTTCTAGCACCGACCAAATTAACTCTCTAGAAACTCTATCATATGCCTTCTCTAAGTCAATAAAGACCATATGTAAATTTTTCTCTCCTTCATAGTGTTCCACACATAAAACCAAATTGTTTCTCCCGTACTCTTGTCTCTAGGGAAGGGATTATGCCTGAACCTGATCCAAGACCGGGGTCGCCCCACCCCGAAAAGGCCGCCTTTTTTGAGAATTTTGAAAAACCCACCCGGGCGGGATGGGTTTCCAAGATTGCCCCGCCCTGCCCCCAACCAATTAATGTTCATAAACTATATATTAATGATATTATATATTTGCTGAATTACACTTTCTGTTTGCCCTATTCACACAAAATCCCCTATATAAATAGAATCATTTACCACAAGAAACCCTAGGAATCTTTACTCTCTCTCTCATCTCACTTAGGCTGCGAGAATGCAGCTCTCCTTCTCCCCATCGGCGTCACAAGATTCTCACCATCTCATCTCCTCCCTCAATTTTCTTTTCACACCCACTCTCCACAGCAGCAATCGCCGAGGGTTGTGCCCGGCAATGGCGAGTCGGCGACGCCTATGTGGCGATAACTATGAGGTATGGTTTCTTCTCTTCGCTCTACTCTATATATTTTAAATTTAAATTGGTGTTAGAGAGATAGCAATAGGATTAATTTTAAGTCTAATCAATTTGTCTATGGTGAAATTCACTAGGGTCGATCTCGGAACGGAGACAAGCATACAAGCACGAGACAAGCTCTCATCTCTTCCCTTTTCTCTTATAAAATTCCCTCTCTGCTCTTTCAATCGACGAATAATTTCTTTGGGATTGGAAAATTAAGCTTGGGCTTGAAAAAATGGGATTTAGGGCGGGGCGGGTTTGGGACAGCACATGAGATATGTGGGCGGGTTTGGTTTATGAGATAGTCGCATCTAACCCGCCCCCTTGCCATCTATACTTGCCCCGCTCCTAGTCTATTTTTCACCTCTCTCCCAAAGTTTCGTTGTGTGACTCATTAGTTTGATATCTCTATAATTCGTGCAACTCTCAATGGCACCTTTATGTTGGTATATCGATACTAAAATGCTCCTTTTCAACTCATTGGGCACTTTTTGACATTATAAATCAAAACAACATTTCAAAGAAAAAATTATGATACATGGTCCAACGTGTGCGACAACCTACTAGTAAGTTAAATGAGGGAGGTTTGATTTTCGATTTTACATTCATGATGGATCTTCAACTCTCGGAAAATGGAAAATAGCCCCGCTACTGGATTTTTAAGTAAGAGTAATCCTCATAACAAGCCTACGTTAACGTTGTAGAGATACAAATTTCTTACATCCAAGGAGTTCATAGTAGTAACCATCATGTAGTCGGACACCAGTTGCTTTATTTATTTTCATCACATAGCTCCTGCATATATAACAGATAAGCCCCAGCTTACACTACACTCACAAGCACACGGAAAAAGAAAGACAAGGTTAAAAGTAACTTGACACAAAGTATTTAGTAATGAAACAAGAACATATTTCACTCATCTAGAATTACATAAAAACAAGAAAGACACCAAATCTGAAATAAATGAAGCTTAACTAAGAAGAGGAGGATTACCACATTCCGCTCATATATCAAGCGCAAAGCATCCCCAGCACTAACAGAATTATGGGACTCAATCGTTGTAACCGAGAAGTTTGGTTGGTCGAACCACTTGGAATTATCCAAATAATGAATCACTTGCTTGGAGTGAGCACAACAAAAAACAAAAACTTCTTCAATCCCGACGGATTCAAGCCATGACAGGGTGTAATCAATCATAGGGATATTGACCAATGGTAATAGTACCTGTAAAGAAACACAGCTGGGCATAAGCAATATTGAATCATCTTCAATACATCTTCAATCGTGCATGATCACATAAGCATATTCAACAGGTATATATTCTTATAATTGTATCATTGCCTGATTTCACGCATGTTAATTCACATTAAAGATATATCCTTCAAATTTATTCATCTTTTTCATTTTTTTGCGATATCATGAGTGTATTACATAATCAATAATCGCATGCACGCTCTTAAGAACTCTCATTACTTAATCAGTAGATTCAGTATAGCACAAACTTTTCAAACAATATCCCAGTTTGTTAAAAATAAGTGATGGATACCCACAGAGCCATCAATATTCCTAGTTTTATCATTCCATTTGCACACACAAGAGTTGCGCTTAACAGATATTTGCCGCTTAAAGCTACCTTCATCCTCTCCCCTCCCCCCAAACACACACAACAATGGAAGTACATTCTTGATTAAAACCAAAAAAAAAATTTGCATTTCTCACACAATACGCACATGCAAATTGAAAAAAACACAAGGCGATTGGGATTCTCTTGATCTCCCTGTCTTGCATACACACTCAACACACATACACAAGGGTACACACTCTGATACATAGAAACACAGACCCACGCATACTCTCTTATAGAAACACACATAGACCTAATAGAAAAACATGCACGCACTCTAATAGAAAGCACACGTGGTTAGAAGCACACACATACACATACACGAAAACACATGCAGACACACTCAAATAGAAACTCTCTCTCTCTCTCTCTCTCTCTCTCTCTCTCTCTCTCTCTCTCTC
>JAOTQG010156073.1:0-18371 GCA_025631175.1 Iris virginica
ACTTCATGCAAAACTTGTAAAGTCTGCCTGGGAGGTACACATCGCAGTAATGGATTTGTGAATGACCTTCTGTAAAGAATTCCTCCCACTACTGTAAAGCGAGGAGACCTCTTCTTTAGGAGTAGGGCTTCCCTAGGATCTGAGGGAAAAATCCCTTTCAATATAATCCGTCATCAGGTCCACCCAATCCTTTTCTCGCTGCTCCTCTATGACCATCACCTCGACCCTTTCAATAGAAGGTCGATCTAAGAACTCCACAATCACAGAAAGCTTCTGTTTATCCAACTCTTGTGAAGCTAATTTTGATAACTCATCAGCTCTCATATTATTTGATCGATCAATCTGGATCAGTTCCCAGTATCTGAATTTGGCGAGCAAAATTTTAGCCATATCAGCATACTTAGTCAGCAATTGGTGAAGTGTATTGTACTCCCCGCCAATTTGCTTTACAATGAGTTGGGAATCACAGAAGATGACGATGTCTTGAACCATCATGGTGATAGCGAGGTCCAAGCCCGCGATCAAGGCTTCATATTCTGCTTGATTATTTGAAGCTGGGAATTTGAACCTTATGGCTTTCTCGATCTTTTCTTGCTCGAATAGGGAGAGCAAGAGTATCCCTGCTCCTCGTACAGTTACGCTTGACTAGGGAAAGAGCTATCTTCTCTGCATCCAAGTATCTTGTCTCTTTCTTTTTAGTCCAATGGCTTAACGATTGCTAACGGAAGTTTCTTCGATGAATATGGAAACAAAATAAATTTTCTTTACTTATTTTAATTAAAATTATAATTCATTCTTCAGTTATTATATAATATTTACGAAAACGACACATATTTTTGACTAAGAATTTTACGGGATACTCAAACAATAAATACTTAAAACATATTAATTTTTGGGACTACCTTGGAGATTATCAAAGATGTAAATGATCATTTGTCTAGGAACTTTGATATGAAGGATTTAGGAGAAGCAAATGTGATATTAGGGATGAAATTGGAGAGAACCGCAAGTAGGATTAAATTATCTCAATCTCATGCTATTTAGAAGATGTTAAAAAAGTAAGAGTATTTTGACACTAGTCCTGTTTCTACACCTTATGATTCTAGTGCGTATTAAAAAAAAAACTTGGGAGAACCGATATCTCAGCTGAAATATTCTCAGATCATAGGATCACTACTATATTTCACAAATAGAACAAGACCTGATATTGCATATGTTGTTGGGAGACTTAGTCGATATACTCAAAATCCTTGCAAAGAGCATTGGGTCGCCTTAGAAAGAGTTCTGAGATATCTTAGAGGCACTATAGATTATTCCATAACCTATAAAGGATTTCCAAATGTATTAGAAGGTTATAGTGATGCAAATTGGATAACCGATAGCTTAGATGTGAAGTCCACTTCGGGTTATGTGTTTATGTTAGGTGGTAGAGCTATATCTTGGGGTTCTAAAAAGCAAACCATCATATCTAGGAGTACAATAGAATCTTAGTTGATAGCTTTAGACACTACCTGTAGCGAAGCCGAGTGGTTGAGAAATCTTTTGTTAGATCTCCCAATTGTGAAGAAACCCTTACCAGCTATCTCTGTGCATTGTGATTGTAAAGCTGTAATCGATCTATTGAAACAATCACATACAAACAAGAAGATGACAAGTGAGATATAAATCTGTGAAAGTTCTATTAAATACAAATATTGTATCTCTGAATTTTGTGAGATCAGAGAAGATTTGGTTGATAATTTGACCAAAGGTCTACCCAAGAAGGGTGTTTATGAATCATTGAGGGGGATGGGGCTAAGCCCACAGGGAGTCACCAACGGGAGTAACCCAACCTTTGTAATTGGAGATCCCATGAAGAAGGTTCAATGGGTATGAACAACCCGTATGAGCGTGACTACTTTATTTAGACGAGAGTGGTCTCCTCCTCATCCCTATGGTGACAGTGCTTAAGTGTGATATTAAGGATGAGATGTTTCCCTTAATGAGTCCGAGGCAGACACTCTTTCGCGAGGTACCGGTCACACGTACCCTTAGAGGACTCACCTAAGTTAGAGTCGTCGTGAGGCCGCGACCGTGGGGATTGAGCTGTCCCTTAGAGACTCTCATGAGAATCAAGATCAGAGCGCATGGCCTTTAACAGCGCTACCCGCAATGAACATTTTCCAATATCAAATACTGTGTGTGTGGCAAAAGAAGTTTGGTAAAGGGACCTAATTCAAGGCGTAGTCCATTATGGCTCCCTCAAATGAAATTTGTCAATACTAAGTGCAGACTCAAGTCCGAAAGACTCCTGCACCCATTGCACAGTATAAGGTTGCCCATCAGTATATATATTTGATTTCATATGATACTTTGAAGTTCTATATCTTGTGGGGGATTGTTATAAATTAAAGATTCAAAACTTCAAATTATTACTTGATTTTGTAACTCTTGTCATTCATATCCCTTTATTTTCATTCATTTCTCTTTATGTGGTTTTATTGGCCTTTAATCTAATTAAATATCTTTGACCATTTGTGTAACTCTTGTACTCCAAATTCACTATAAAAGGGGTTGCTTTCTCCTCTTTGACATACACAATCAGCTCCATAAAATTACACGAAAGCTATAATCTCTTTCATATCGTTATATTATTTTACGAGGTTTTGGGCAATCGTTGATCGGACAACTTCCGTTGTCTTCCTACGGACGTGCACCTAAAGAAGACGTTGCCTGGGTTTTATTTTGGAATCGTTATTGATCGTCGGCACCCGCACGTAGGGAGACAATAACGATTTTAGGACAACGGCAACCCCGCGACTCACATGCCAGATTTTCGTTCTTTGCCGAATTTATTTTGCATACTTGTTCTATTTTGCATGATATATATTTATGTATTGATTATTCTTTTTTAAACCGAAACTCATATATTTGTTGCTTTGAGTATTGTTATTGTGATAATATTTTCTAACAAGAAATATTATTACGCAACCATATCTGTTTTGCCCATTTTGGAAGAGTTAAACCATAATATAGAGAATCAGAGAGATTATTCATCGATTGAAATCTTTGTTGAATGAAAATAAAGTGAAATGCACCGAACAATATACAGAATTCGATGTGGATGCTTAATGTGCATCCTACCAAACTAAAAACTATCATTAAGAAGAGAAAGAGAGAAATTTAAATTCACTTCTTCCCAGTATTTTGTTTCTCTTTCTCATTCTCTTTATATTCTAAACTGTTGGCCGGCTCCATCCTCTCCCACCATTCAAAATTTCGGCACTGTTCAACCCTTGTCTGCTCCAAAATTTACCTTTCGTTTCTATTTTCTTGTTTCTTTCCTCACAGTTTACATTTAGGAGCTTTGGTTGCAAAACGAAAAAGAGAGAATGACTTAACTAACCCAGTAAGGTGATTGTGAAAACAATCCAAACATTTGAACTCTTTTTGATCCTTGTATCTCAAATTTTCTAATTTGAAGGAGTCAAAATTATACATCATCAAATATCTTTTATTTGATGGTCATTAAATGAAACTAATCCTGTAAAAAGGTTCGATCCAACAGCAAATTGAAATAAAACCCAGCAAAATAACAATTATAACATGACAATTTTTTTTTAAAAAAAAAACCAAGCCGACAACAGATCAAATCTAGCCCAAAACATTTTTCGGGTGTGTTCTAGCATAGAGGTTTATGGTTCCTTGTTGGAACTTGGATAAAATAAAAAACTACAGTGGAGTGAGAAGTTGGTGTATCCTAAAGAGAAAGAAGTGGTTTAGAGAGAGAGATAATCCATTTCATCTCACTTCATCTTTCTTTGTGATTTTTTTTCCGATACTTCTCTGTTAATTTTTAAAATTCATTTCATCTCCCTTCTCCATCCTAAAAGAAGAGAGATAGGGAGGAGAGAGAATCGGTTGGGTTTTTTTTGGGCCCCAAGGGGGCATGGAAATGGATCGAACTTGAGAATTTACATACTGTAAAGTTCGGCTCTACCACTGAGTCACCCCTTAGTTCCCGGAGGGGGGGGGGGTGTTCAATGCAGAGAGAGTATTAGTTTTCATCTCAAATACATTGTGGTTCTACCATATTTGATGTGGCTTGCGGTAAGTTTTGCGGTAAGAAAAATGCGGGCTATTTAGCATTTTTCATACTGATATAGTACTCCCTCCCTCTTAAACAATGCGTATAGGTCCATTTACTATGGCAGACACAAATGTCGCTAACAAGAAATGATCGTCACTTTCAAACAAAATTGAATGAGAAGAAAGAAGTTTCGAGGCTGGACTTCATATGCCTCATAGCACGTCGAAAGGATTTTGGAGGAAAAGACGAACCAATACCTGCAGAAATTTTGGAACAATGGGTGTAGTTTTGAGAATCAACACCTTCAGGTTGACTCTCATGTTAGTCTTAGTTCGTACTCGCCAGCCATTGTTATGTATCTGACCCATGGAAGTGACTGGTATCCACTTTTCTCTATTATTTTCAGATACCGAACCTGCAATCAGCCAGGATTGCCAAATGTAGAGATAAGCAATCTAATTATGATTCTCCAAATAAGATTGCTTGAGCAACTATTCAGATACGCATACCTGAATCCCAGAGACGGTGAAATATGGTATATAGAACTTCACACGAACAGGAGCTTTTCTGTCAGGAGTTGCATCCTCGGAAATTATGCTAGGGAGTTTAAATTCTGCCCTTAACAGATACTCCTGTGAACATTTTTCGACAAAGGTGTCATGGCATATGATGGATTCATTTGTCAGTGAAAAGTGCATTGTAAATTATCTTTCTACCCATCTCAGACCTTGTTCCCAGGAAAAGATTTAATCTTCCACACCAATGCATCTTTTTCAGGAGCATATGAAGCAGATCCCATTGATGTTCGAACAATAGGGCTTGTGGCATCAGATGGCACAGGCACCTCAATAATGACACTGGTTGCAGTGCTGTTCCACAAAGCAGCCAAGGGAGTAAAAACAGAATCAATAGCTCAAACTCACACAACCTAGAGAAATCCACGGAGGAGTTCGGGAAGATGGTTATTATTATTATTATTATTATTATTATTATTATTATTATTATTATTATTTTGTGGTTTTGATATTTTGTTTAAGTTTGTAATGATTAAAGTAAAAAGTAAGAGAGAAATAGAGATAAAAATTCTGACGAATGAAAGAGAAAAAAATATAAACCAGAAAGAAAAAAAATCTTCCCAAATTATCTTCGTAAGCTTATGTGAGAATTAAATTATCTTTTGCAGGTTTGCAGCACACTAGGGTTTGCAGTTGGCCTAGAGACATACTCCATAAGCTAAAAGGTCTAAAAGGACAATTATTTTGAGACAATTTTCATGTTCTAAAAAGTCTTCTATTGCGGGACGGAGGGAGTATATGAACTGTACCTGCGCTCCTTAAATTGGCTCCGTGCTTTTATGAGTATCTCAACCCGACTTCTTGCATGCATTTCAACTTGAGCTTCAACCCAAATGAGAGGTTTCACCTAAAAGCAGTCATAAGATGGAACGGAAAGAGCTCAAATCCTGAGATTGAACAAATGAGAGGATGCCAAATATTCAAGCTATAGCTCAGTTAATTGCCATTTATGGTGCTTTTAGCCACCTACCCGCAAAAAGGAAGAACTGGCAATTAGCATAGCATAGTATATAGAAAGCTTGGCCTAATGAATGTCCAACATTGCCAACCTGAGTGCTAAGTCTGTACGTCATCAGATCAAATGATCCATCGGGAGGTATGAATGATATTGTGCGGTCATTTTCAAAGCGAGCCAAACGTACACATCTATTAGAAAAGGTAAAAAAAGAAAATTTTCTTTAAAATGGAATTTAAAAAAATTGATTGTTGAGAGAGCCAAACGCTAACTAAAACAAAGACATACTATTGCAATCTTCAAGGATCAATAAAGTTAGTTTTAAGATGCACTTACTGATGGAATTTGATGTCATCTAGATCAATGGACTTTCCTTTTGTTGATCGACCTTGAGATTCCAATAGAACTTTATCATTTAGCCCAAGCTTGCATTCAGGCATACCACTACAAAAGATGGAGCAGTTTTTAGCCCCAGTACACACTCGAGCTACTAGCAAGATATTCATCTCTATACATATATAGTTTGGCTAAAGTTGGTATAGTTTCTCCTACAACATAATCATTCCAGTTACCGCAAGTTGCCTCTTCTTCCTTGTCACTTGAGATATAGTAATAGCTTTTTATTTTGGAGACATTAGTTCAGAATACAGGTGCATGTCATATGCTTCTTCCCAATGATATACACATATCCTAGAGAAAAGTAGAAGACGAGTACAATTGTCCCAGCACCTTAAATGTGTTCTCATTTTCAATGCCCCAACAACATCTGATCGGATTATTTGGCCATTGCTGTTGACTAGCATATTAACACTTTCGATCACGTCTAGGAATACCTGATAGAAGACAACGGATATGATTTTAATTGCCATAATGATCACCCCATCCATCCTAAGAATCAGAATGAGTACAATGTTCTAACATTTTCTAAACAAGTTCCCTTTTTTCTATGAGTTAACTAAATTTCACATTTGCCAACTATCACTTCCATGTGTGCACTTTCAATGCGATACATTGATTCATGTATATTCCTCTAGTTTAATTGGGTATAGGTCAGTTTCTTTCCGTGAAAATCTAAAGTGGACATTCATTTTGGGGAACGAGAGAACTAGTAGTTATACACTTACTTCATTGTTGTTGTAGTGTAACCCTTCATTTCTCCAAGAGACAGCATTGGTTACCGCCATAGGAGGTCGTTGAGCAACTTCCATCTTATAAGCATCAGTCTTAATAAACTCACTGAGAATCTTAGCTTCTGTGTATTGAGGGTAACCGAAATCCATCATTTCATCCAGTAATTCATACTGCTAAATGTGAAAGACATCAGTTTATAAGTATAAAAGATCAAGGTTATAACCAAACGCATTTCTTAGTAAAACAGGTTCATACCACAACAACAAAATTATCTCTCAACGATTCCTCTTCCAACTCTTCAAAATAATGCTCCAAAACCTGCAAAATGGAGGTAGATCGTGATGATAACGTAATCCAGACAAATGAGAAATCAAGAGTATATATGGAGTAAAATTGCCGAGCACGGTTCTACTTACGGAGACAATGCGGTGCAGAAAGAGAAGGATGCTGGCAACATTACAATTCTGCCTGGATGCAGCCATCAAGTATACATTTTTGTGTTGTACAAACATGTATGCCACCCCATTGTCATAACCCACCGGACCATGAGACTCTGCATCCCCCTGATGCAGTATCAACGGTTAATTGGCATATATAATATATGATAAATTACAGTACTAGTACTGTCAATGTCATGAACTAAGAAAAGGGTCGGGTCGGGGTACCTCTTTGTCGAGGAGCTTGGAGAAGAAGCGCTCAGCCTGAGCGGAGGAAACATCGCCGCGATAGAGGCGGCTTATCAAGCATCGCCCTTTGATGTCCAGAACGAAGAGCCCCGACGCCGCGCCCGCCATTGATCAATTCACAGCTGCCGTGCCCTGCCGTGAGTGAATCATCTACTGTATTAATTGTCATGTAAAAAAAAAAAGGGGGGACGGATCGAAATTGGAGAACGATATTGCATCATATGATTTAGAACTTTATTACGAAGTGGTACTATTACGTACTAATGCAATGCTGTGATGAGATTAACCGCAAAATCAGAAAGCATTTCATTTGATCTGAAACACGATTTTCTCTTTTTGTTTGTTTGTTTGCTTGGTTTCCTTCCTAACCAACTCCCGATGAGGGAGGGGTGAACTGCTCAGCTCATATTTTCAATGGGTAGAGTCGCTATTTTCCCGGGCTTTTTTTTATACAAAATCGCAAATTAGGGCTCGTTTTCGCAAACTTCAAAACTACTTATTATATTAGGCCTAAAAGAGGCGGATTGACTACATGTGAATTGACCGACCCTATGTGAAAATCGTGAAATATTGCATCATCACATCGACTATTAGGGTTTCCAACCAAACATGATGAGCGGATTAAAGTTGAGATGAATTTCTGCCCATCTAAGATTCTTACTCCTAAAATGCAGGTTTCTTGTTCTGATTCTTGTTTTGTGTTGCATTTAAACTGTCATTGTTGTCAAATTTCAGGTTTTCCATCAAGTTGGGCACAAATTGCTGCTAATAAGTACTCCAATGATTATCCATTGGTAAGTTTTTCCTGCTTAATTTGGCATTACTTGGTGAATTTTTTGGATATTGTCCGGTTAAATTGTTATGCTTCTCTCTCTCTTGATGCCTTTTGGTCATTACATTGTGGATGGCTTTGTTTTGTTTCTCTTTGACCTAAAACCAAGTCTGTCAGTATACTCATGTTTCCCTCTGTAATTTTGGACAGTTTCATGTCATTTAAGAGAATTACAAGTTATCTGCCAAATTTTCAATTTTCCTAATATAAATACATGCTCATTGTATTTGAGTTTGCTGGGCATTCTAGATGAATAAATCATCGCCATAGTGAATTAATAATTGAAGGAATGAAGAAGTTTCTTCAAACTAGTGGAATTGGTCATCATTATCAGTGAAAGAAGCAGTCAAAATTGTTTACTACAATAATTCAGTTGTCAAATTTGTGAATGTTCTCTCTAATGACACCAAAATAGCTTCAATAGCCTACCTATAAATCGATATAAATGCTGCTCACTTCTTGCTGGCAGTCCATTATGTCACAAGTGAAGGTTTTGTGAGTTAATTGTAGCCAAACTTTCATGTTCTCCACAATGTGACTTGCTATCAATCTTTAAATGGCTAAGCAAAGGCGTCTCCCAGGGACAAAGTTATCTCCCATAGAGTAATTCATTGAAACCCTGGCTTGACCATCCGAGTGATGCTTCCCACTCTATTGAGGACGTCACGATTTTGGCCAAGATTGCTACGACCTCTCGCATCTCTGGTCTATTTATTGGATTTTCACTCAAGCACTGCCAAGCTAGTTCTGCCATCTGATAGGAAACATTTCGTGAGTGACATGGAAAAGCTAGGAACAATGTTCAAGTAGAAGATGCAAGTGCAGAGAACCAGCTTTTGTCAACTAGTCATCATTCTCTTCAATAAACTTTATACATATGGCTAGCCAAAATCAACGAATGTGGTTCAAGTTCAATTATGATCAAACAGAATGCATTTGTTTAATCTTGTAACTCAAATTTTCGTTAACTATTGGAAACGGACATATATTTCACTTCAAGAAGAGATGAATGGAGCCATGGAGGACATCAATATTATATACACTTTGACTCAGCAATCTTCATTGTAGCATTCTTCTTTTGGATCTCTATTGTTTGCATTTTGGTATAACCTTATGAATTCAATAATTCGTATTCACATTCTTCTACATTTCTGTTGCGATTCTACTGTTGAATGACTTGTATCACCGTGATAGGCTCAAAATGGTCTACATACAGGGGACATGTATTGCAGCTAATGTTTCCTTATTCCAAGAAGAACCTAGCATTGGCTTGGAGGGCTGGATAGCAGAATTTTCTTTAATGGCTGTCGAACATGGCCTATAGGGATGTCAACTAACCTTTTACCATGAAGCACCTCAGCATTAAGAGGTTTGGTTATACACCTTTAGTAGTAAGACAGCTTAGCTTTTCTCTCCTAAACCTTGAGATTTAATGCTTTACTTGAAATTGTTTAAATGATGGACAAAATGTAAATTTTACTAACCTTGTATGCTTCCTCTAAAGGATAACTTCCTTTTAGAGTTTCATCAATATTGGCTGCTAAAGTTGCCTCTGGGTCTTTATCTCGGAATATTGCTTGCATCTGATAATATTTGTAATGACAACAGGGAAGAAGAAATAGCTAACGCGTCAATGAAGATGACAAACACAGAAACTAAGATTAGACATTTTTCATGTTTTCTTCACAAGAGGTTTCACAAACTGAGTCTGAAATAGGTATTACTGTGACTTATCCAAAAATACTGGCTGTCGATAATTATCCAGAAAAATGAAATTTTCAGAATGGCAGTTTTGGAGTTGTGTGAATAAGTAGGTCCACAATCTTAGTGGCGAACCCAGGACTTTGTTAGAAGGGGGTCAAAATTATTTAGGCTTGAATCATATATGGCAGAATCTAAATTTGGCAAAAGGGCAAAGTCATGGAATGAGCAATATTATCTAAAGCAAAGGGAACGAAAATAAATGAAAACTATCCTTATTGGAATGAAAATAGATTGCCAAGTCTAGATGAAATCATATAGTATACCTTATGGCTTAGAGTGGGCTCTAAATATAGATGTTGCTAATTTCACATTTCAAACAGCTCTTATGAGTTTGCATTTATTATTAACGGAAATGATAAATGAGAATGTTAAGAAAGATTCCATTTCGCCATTATTTCCGGACTTACAACTGAAATTAGTGACTTCATCCTGTTTGGTTCCTTATTGTCACGTACAAGTGCTCGCTGACCAGTTATTAATTCAGCCAGAACCACCCCATATGCAAAAACGTCAGTTTTTGAGGTAGCTTGAAGCTCGTTTAAGGACCTTGCAAAAATGTATAGAATATTAGTCACGATTAGACGACTTTAACATAAGGAGTGATGTAAGCTGTAAAGTGAAGAGTTTTGCTGTAAAGATGATGGAAGGATATCAACTTACTCTGGAGATAGATAACCAGGTGTACCAACAACTCTTGTTGCAGTGAAATCGTCTTCATTTGATCTTTTGAAGAGTTTTGTTAATCCAAAATCTGCAACCTATGGCACAACTTGCCCTTAGTATCAGTACCTAGTAGCTGATACTGATAGCATGGATTCTATGGGATTTTGAACAAAGACTTGTAAAAGCATATATATGTATTGGGATGGTTTATGACCTATTAGTTATAAAGTAGCAGTCAAGAATGATTTCACGGACGAGTACCTTTGCTCTTAGTCCTACATCAAGCAGGATGTTACTTGTCTTAATATCTCGATGTACATAGCGTGCTTTTGTGTGATCATGAATATACTCTATTCCTCTTGCAGTATCCAGTGCTATATTTGCTCTTGCTGTCCATGAAAGAGGCTGATGACCTGATAAAACCTGCTAATATCAGAATTTAACAACTCATATGATAATATGTCTAGATGTCATGTGAAGACCAAGACAATTGATAAGATTACCCTCCCTTTTTACGAAAAAAACAAACAAATGTGGGCCTCATATGAAGGGGTATTAAAGATATTTACATGTTTTCAACCCCTTTCTTAATCCCGTGCCGAGTCAAAGTGAAACTCTTGGAATGGAACAGAGGGAGTAGTGTTCAGTAATAGCATCTACTTGGTTGTATTTATTAATTATTATGTAGACATGTTTTTTTCTTCAGTACTTGACAGTATTCAGTTTGAAAAAATTTATGATGAATTATTGCGCATAACTTTTGAACTTTATCTGACAGAAAGCTAAGAATGTTGCATGCTAATACTGGTCTGTCATCCCCTGTTATACACTTATTCCATGAGAAAACCATACCTTTGAAATGATGCCAAACAAGGAAGCATTACCTTTCAGCAAAGGATTCTGAAGATGGTCATGAAGTGGTCCATTTTGGATGTACTCGTATACCAGATAGAGGTGGTTGTTACCACTTGCATATCCGAGCAGTTGCACCTGAAAAATAGGTCTAAATGATATCATTGTTACACATCATTTATCATAAGTTGTGTTCAATCTGTTGTGAAAAGTAACTTACCACATTAATATGATGTATCTTGCAGAGAACCTTGAGCTCTGCAAAGAACTCCTTTGACTTGCTTGCTCTCATCTTCTTAATTGCCGCCTCCTGTTAAACAGTTAAACAGCCGTGGCACTGTTAAATGTGCATATATGATTCTATTGCATAGAGACTGCAAGCACTTCAAAATGATAAGATGTAAAATTACCCGTTCTCTTATGATCCCAAAGTACACACTGCCATATCCACCCTCTCCTATTTTCGTGGTTTCATCAAAATTATTTGTTGCCGACTCGATCTCTTCTAGAGAAATTATCACAGGTTTTTCTGATTCCATCTGTGTAACTTCTGTATCAAGCAGTTAATACTTGATTAGCTACGGCTTTAAAGTGAATCCATCACCATCATAGTAGTAGCACTATCAGACCAGCTTATGGTAAACCTATGTTAATAAGCTTTCTAAGGAATACAATATGAGAAATTGATAATCTTAAATACTCCCTCTGTTCCACAATAGATGATCTTTTAGCAAAAGAATATTGTTCCAAAATAATTGACCTTTTAGGATTTCTAGGTATTTTTTAACCTTTGTTTTCCTAAATTGCCCTCATATTCTCCCAAGTCCCAACTACCCGTGACTATTAATTACATTTACCTCTTTATTATCAACAAAGAGAGACTATCTAATAAGGGCAAATTTATCAATATATATTATTTCTTAATACGTGTGCACAAATCTAAAAAGTCATCTATTGTGGAACGAAGGGAGTATTCGAGAGTCCTCACAGCTTGCCTCATGACTCTCACTTTGCATTATGAACCATTATTTTACCACTATTCGAGTAAGTTTCATTTGGTTATATGAACATTAGATAATGTTTAATTACATGTACAGCATTTTTTTGGCTTCTCAAGTTCATTGGTGATTTTACAAAGTAGTTGAAATTTTCAATTTACCTTCAATATCTATATCGAGAAATTGCTTCTCTAGGATAATTGATTGGGTGCTTGGACTCTTGGTGGCAGCCCTTTGAATATCTCCATTGTTTCCCCGGAGTCGGTTTCTCCTAAGTAGAAACAATATGAGCATGATCACCAGAAACAGGGTCACAGCCACCATTATGTAGATGACTATTTTCCAGGTCTTCATCTTTCCTGGAAAGAAACGTGCAAGCAAGTTTATTGTACTTTAAAACCATACTCGGTAGGTTTAAGAAACAAAGAGCACACTTACCTCCCCTGGAAGATTGAAGCCCTTTATTTTCCCTGGGTACAAACAACACCCAACCAGCATCCATATAAGTTGGATCTCGAGTCAATCTGGTGTTCAATTTCTCAATCTCGATCACTTCTGCAGATAGAAGTGCTGCAATTCCTGCTAATGTATCGTCCTCTTGGACTGTGTACGTAACCACGTCCTGATCAGATTCAGTTTCCAGGCACCCACAAACAAGATGCATACCAACCATTTTACCAGGTAAAAGTGGCTCTACTTCTTCACTAACTTTCCAAACTTGCCCACTGTAAATCTCATCTGAGATGTTTTTCAATGTGTCTCCGGGCTGTACTTCATAAAAGGTGCTGTATAAGTAGTTATGGATGCTATTCTCTTGGTTACAAGCGCACGGAACAGATACGAGATAGTCTAGTTTGTTATCATGCATAATGGGTTCGATTTGGGATATGTTAACGGAGTAGAAAGAGGCGACTTGTTCCAATTTGTGCCCTCTAGAGATGTGGTATAGGTAGGAGTTACATGTCTGAGTATGATTAGAACAGCTAAGTGGGTACATTAGGGTTGATCTAATAACAACATCACTGGAAAGAACTCTGATGATGATGATTGAGAGGAAGATGACACAAAGGTACCCTGTGCCTTTTGGAGTAGCTGCTGCTGCTGCATCCATGTAACACTTTTTTTCGCAATGAAAATCGAAAGGAATCTGATATGTGGGGAAGTTTATGGACTTGCAATATATTTCAGAATTTGGCCTCGCATATTTGTTTTACTATTTTGTAATGTATGAAGTCAGAGTTGAGGTAGCTTTTGAAATGCAGCCATTTACGTGGCTATAGGTCAACAGTTTTGACCTTGAGGGAGAGACAGGTTTTGCCATTTGGTACATTAGTAGCTGCAAATGGGCTATTATTAAAGGAAGCAGCTTAGCTCATCCAGACGGTGACTGGTTTGTACTTTGTAGAGCGGGCGAGGCTAGCTAGCTACAAATGTTAGCCGGTGGTTCGTTCTTGTTTGTTTCTAGTATTACTCGCGTCTCGTTTTGTTACAATAGGACTACTTTTGCCGCTTAATAGTTGGTGCACTTTCTTTTCGAATGTAACCCGGCTATGCTATTGCTGAACATTTTCGATGAGAAACTCGTCCTGCTAGTTGCAGGATTCGATACCAAAAAAAATTCCTATTCAAAATTATGTTTGCTGACCGGCAGTGCACAAAATTACATCCAACAAGTACGACACGAGGGAGCTTGTTCGCTTGAAAAAGCCGTCTCTGTTTGGGCTTCGTTAGGACATTTGGGCCTTTGCTACTTGTTGGGCCTATTGACATCCCGATGGTCTATCGATCTTTCGGTTTGTCATTTTGGGACTGGGAAAGGAAAATGTAATGGCGATTTACGCCTTCTTTTTTAATTTCTTACAGAGAACAATGAATAAAAGTTCCAATTTTTAATTATATTCCCTCTCAAATTACCTGTGTCCAAAGATGAGCAAATCAGCCACTACATTGATTTAAGAAGAGAATCAATGCATAACCAGTAAACCACATTACAGAAATTACAGAGTCTAAATATTTTTTTAGCACAATTTTTATGCGAGTAGATCTGACGGATCTTTATTGAATTGTGCTTTACAATCTAAGTCCAAACTCATGCATACACTACTAGAATTGGAAAGGAAACGAAAACGGCCCTAAAGGCAAGGCGCATTCAGGACCTGGCAGCGGTTTCTTGGGCCCTCTGGCCCACATCTTTGACCTTCTGGCCCATGTAACCAGCAGTATCCTGGGCCCGTCGCTTTGCATGCTCAAGCTGCTCAGGCACACCCCCTCTCATCCTCCGGAAGTAGTTCACTATGTAAGACAGAGAAGAGAGTGCGGTGATCCCAAAGGCACCGGAGGTCAAGAACCCCGTGACGGCCAGGCCGATGGTCAAGGCAGCAGGGACGAGTATGGGGCTGAAGAGGATGAAGACGGGGGTGGCAACGGCGAGGCCGATGAGGGTGCCGGTGAGAGTGAGGCCAGCGAGGAGGAGGCAGAAGCCGCCGAGTGGGAAAAGTGTGAGGAGCGTGAGAACCTTTGAAGTGGAAGGACCCCTTTCGGTACCGGGGACCAAGCTCTTGATGGATTCTGTGGTGGGGCGTTGCTGCTGCTGCTGCTGCTGGTAGTGCTCAGCCATGGCTGCTGCTGGTGGTGGTGGCAGCGGTAGCTAGTACCGATCGATAATACCAATATCAAATTGGGGTATGGAATGCTAGTTGAGTTGAGATGTGTGAAGCTAGCTAGGAAGAGGAGGAGGAGGTGGGGAGGGTATAAGAAGGAGGAGGGTGGAGGGACGCGTGGTGAGGCGGAGACAGATGTTGGAGAGGTGAGGGTTTGCATGAGAAGAGACCTGCTCTTGTCTGTACAGATAGATAGATAAATATTAAGAAGGGTTTTCTCTTTTCTCAAAACCAACCTGTTTCCCACCTTGAATTTCTCCATACATTTTTGTTGCTTTGCTGATCACACACTGGTCATTATCCTCGACTTCCATTGCATACCTCATTCTCTACGGGAGTAATAACTCCTTTTTGTTTTACTATTTATAATACAATCGAGGGATGTGGACCTCGCGTAACAATTTATAATACAATTAAGGACAGTAAACCTTATACTAAATGAATAATAATAATGGGCATAAATTTTGAAAAAGCATCTTTTTTATGAAAAAAAGGGAAAAGGGGCAGAAAGAGAGAGAAAGGGAAAAAGGGAGAGAAAAAGAAAAAAGACAAAATTGTAAAACTCCTACAAAATTAAAATCAACACAAAATATAAACAAAAATAAAACATATTAAAAAACTCAACGTCAAAACGCAACTGTAGTTATTTAAACCTTAAAGTTTTAAGTTTTTGTGAGCTCGTAAAAAGATTTTTTTTTTTTCCGAAAATTGTCTGTTAAGTCTTTATATTTAATTTTTGTTGCGATCGGGGAAAAATAGATGAAATCTGTTAAAAATTAAAGAGAGGTAAACTCACATGCAAACACATAAATTAAATAGGATATTTAGATCAATTTTACCCAAAATTACTTTAGACCAACACATAAATTAAATAGGATATTTAGATCATTTTCACCCAAAATTACTTTAGACCCAAAAATGCGACCTAAACTCTATAACCCCCACCCCCTCCCCTCAACAAAACAACGTCAAGTCATCGACCCCCACCCCATCCTCTCTTCCTCCTACGCCCTCTCTTCTCCGGCGATTTCTCTCTCTCTCTCTCTCTCTCTCTCTCTCTCCCATCCTCGCATGATTTATTTGCATTGAACTGGTTTAGAGCTTCAATGGTGAAATACTCTAATGACGGATAGAAATCAGCAGTGGTCTAGCTTCAACAGTGGATGAATGCTTGCATCTGGTTGGTGAGGAGAGGCCGTACGAGTTGGATGGGTGATGGAGTGGTTGTGGTTGGTGGCTATGGAGTCTTGGAGAGAGAGAGAGAAATCGACGAGGGAGGAAGGAAAATGTGTGAAAGGGGATATCTGCGTGTTTAGGAGGAGAATGAAGGGGGCGGCTAGATGGCGATGTGGTTAAGGTGGTAAGGCCGGTGGTGATGGAGTTTCAAGGGAGGAGAGGGACGACGGTGAAGTGGAAAGGGGCGATGGGAGGCGCTTTTGATGGTGGGTTATGGTGTGAGCTCGCCGGAGTTTGGTGATGGTGGAAGGGAGCAGACTAGGAAACAGGAGGAGGGAAGGGCGAGATCTGCTTGGAATCTTTTAATTACGGTTTCTTTTAGCCCTAATTTTTGATATCTTTCCATTTCTGCTTGGGACGCCAGTGATTACGGAAAAAAATCGCATTTCCATTGATTCAGGCCACCCATGTTTGTTCCTGTTAAGGTATGTGTTTGCGTGAGAGAGAGCGTAATGGGTAAGAGAATGTCGACATTGTTGTGGATACCGCATGCCCACAGATTCCCAAGACGGCTACAACCGCTACAAGGAAAAATAATTGGTTCTTGAGATCGTCTCCGCCACTCCCACATCTCCGATCGTCTTCTGTCTTCGAGATCGTCTCCGATCTCCATCTCCAAATCTGGGTTGAATTCGAGGGAGTTGGTTGAAGTGCAGCTGTTGAAATCTTGAATGGCGAGGAGTTTGAATATGGATTTGTGTCGGTGACATTGGCGATGGTGTTAGTGTTGGGTGAGGGTAAAAAAGATCACCATGCCTGACAAATCGCGAAGCAAAGGAGGAAAGCGCGAAGCAAACAGCTCTTCATAGTTAAGGAAACCCGCTGTCAAGGTGAGGGTTGGCGGTGGTGGTGTCGGTGGTGGTGGTTGTGGTGGATGAGTAATTAATTAAGGTAGGAGGAATTAATTAAGAAAATTAGAATGATTTAATTAAGGTCATTAGGAGGAATTACTTGAGGTAATTATGTATTTAATTTATTAAGTTATTATATAATTAAGTTATTTATAATTAAGATAATATATAATTACGTATTATTTATAATTTCAAATAATTTTTTCTTTAATTACATTTAATGGTTTTAAATTAAATTTTATTTACTTCAAATATATAAATTAATTAATATAATTTAAAGTAATTTTTTATTAAGATTATTAAAAAAAATAATTTAGGTTTAAAGTTTTATTTTGAAATAAAATAACATAAATGTCCATCAATTAGTCATGTACCATTACTTCCATCTATTTTTAACAAATTTTGTCCATTTTTTAATATTTCGCAACAAAAATTGAATACTGGGGCTTAACTTGAAATTTTTGGAAGGGGGAGGTCCTTTTTCTGAGCTTACGAAAATTTTAGGGACTAAAATATAAATAAACCTTTATTATAATATAAAATTTTATATTAATTTAAGTAAAAAATAAAATATAGATAAGAATTTATTTTTGATGAAAGTCCTTCAAAATTAAAAATTATATTAAAAAAACCTATAATGTTTTACTAATAGATGTTTTTATATATAGCACGTGTTATTGATTTTCATAGAAAAGCATCCAAATAGAAAATCCTTTCCAATTTATTGAATTATTGTACAAATGCGAAGAAATAAACTAGGAATATATGAATCGTTTAATATTTAAGAGAAATGGATCGAGCGAGTTTAAATCGATAAATTAATGATAATACATATCTTTTTTTAAAGAATAACTAATATGATACCCTTTTCGAGTTAAATTAATAGTACGTAGACTTATTTTATAATTAACCCATTAAAAATGAAAAATTATTTATCGAAACATGTTATGGTTTTAAGTATCTGGGAGGGCAAAAAGCTCCATTTGGTTCCTGACCTTTGACCCAATTGCCCACTTAGTCCCTATACTAAAAAAGAGCCCAATTTAATACAAAAGTATTAAAAACCTGCCCAATTTAATCCCTCCCCCAATTTTGACCA